>CAIGRN010095233.1:0-10375 GCA_903798345.1 Fraxinus anomala | reverse complement strand
AATTAAATGAGTCATGTGATTTTATATTTACATGAATCTATTATTTGATATCATGTAATTCCCACATAGACTGTGACTCAACCCCAGTAGAGATGACTAGCATTGATCTAATTAAAATGAATGGTAAAAGATAGAACAATGGGTTGGCTCCCATCAAGATCTTGATTTATAGTCTCAAGCTTGACTTTTACTAAATGTTTCGTGGCACTTTGAATATAGCGTTGGAGGTCCTGCTTAGTTTGCTCAATTTGTATATGTTTCTTATTGTAACTTTCCTCCAAATTTTAATATTTTTCTTCTCTGTGTAGTGTGACTTCCCTTCATCACCCGTTTCAAACTCAACAATGTATGCATCAATCTCCTTATAAGATTTAATCATAAACTCAATTTTTGAGCAAGAGATAAAATCGAGGGATTGAATATTAATTTCCTATTTTTTGAATGCTACTAATTCTTTTTGGCCCGTTACAATTAATTTCTCAATCTTTTCATGCTCATCTTCTTTAATTGAAACTTTTTCAAGTTCAACATTTATATCCAAAACTTTTGGCCAAAAAACAATGATAACTTCATGGAAAGTCTTCACATCTTGTTGTATTTGTTGAAAGATCTATGGACGTAATTCCCTTAATTGATGTCTTAATAACCGGTAAAAGAAATAATTTCACAAGCAAATCACCTACTTCAAATTTTGGTATAAGAAATAATGTAACTAGGAAGTTACACAAAACAATTTCATCAAGTTCACATTCCGCTTTTATAGCTCGTAGTCGCTGTCCTATAATAAAATTTCCCACAAGCATATTTCCCTCATCAATTTCTTGAGTTGCTAATTATTGTTGACTTGTGATGAAATCACATACGAGTACTTTGTTGAAATCAATCACAAACACATGTTATCCTACTATTTTTGGTCTTTTTATATCATGAAAATGAGAAAAAACAAAAGCAAACTAAAATAAAAAAAGAAATTAATAATAATAATAATAATAATAATAATAATACAAGAATATAGGTAGAAATTCAAATTAGTACTAAAATAAATCGAACACAAACTAAAGTAACAATACCCGGTAACAGCATCAAAATCTTGTTACGAAAATATATTTCGTTTGAGAAATCGCAACTACAGTTTCGTCTACAAGTAGTAAAATGAATTTTGAGTCCAATTTTTGTACCCACGAAAATTGTACTAGTTTAAGTTCGAAATAACTTAGTTTTAATTGAAACTATGGAATTTGGTGATTTTTCTATAACTAAATTGTCACTAACTAATATACTTATAAGTGCAAGACCTAATTAACTAAAATCAATGCAAGATTGTGATTAATGCAACTTTGATGAAAAATGCACTAGGATCCCAAATCCCCTGTATCAATCTCCTTTAACCATGAATCTTACAATTTAAAAATATGATTCAATTATGAAGATTAATAATTCTAATTGTTTAACAATCTCTCTCAAGTCGAATTAAACTTATTCTCACATATGACTCGACTATATTCCTATGACAGATGAGAACATGAAAAAATGTATTAAGGATTCATGAAAACTTAAAGATCACGTAGAGTATAGTAACATATTTTTATCATTCATCAAACTCTATGACTATTGACACGATGTCTAATTTATTTTCAATTTTTCATAAGTAAAACAAGTCACAAAATTAGTGTTACTACTTGCTATAATTCATGTTTCTTCTCTCAAATGTCAATAGAATTTACAAAATAATTCAATTAGTGATCCAATAATTGAAAAGGCATTAAACACTAAATAATCATTCAAAATCAAACAAGTATTTAGTATCAAAATCTTAATCAATATAAAAAAATCAAAACATAGGATTTAATGTTATCATAACATCTATATCGGAACTTTGTTTAGCATCTATTTTCTCACTAATTTTTCCACTCACTCACATGCATTGAGCCATATAAAGTACAATTGAATACATCTTTTGAGATAAAAGATAATGCATCTTTTGGTTCCAACATAATAGAATACAAGCAAGGGAACAAAGATCTATATCAATAAGCATTCTAGAAAAGTGTCCCAAATCCTCCTCCAACATAGCTTTTTCCAAACGTAAGGCTATCTTCAATCCTACACCAAACTGAAAATTCTCTATAATCCATTACACCAAATGAACAATGTTAAATCATTTTCTTTACTTTTATTTTATTCTTAACAATTTATTTATCTGAAAATTTATTTATATATTTATTTTATAACTACATAAATTGCTGAATAAATAATTACATTAAATTAATAAAATATTGAATTCATTAATAAAACTTAAAAATTTAGTACAATTAATAGAAATACCACAACTAATAATAATAATAATAATTTATTGTATTACAAAAGGGTAATATTTGGTGCGATTTGATGAATTATGGTGAAATTGTGCAACATTGGGGATGCCGAAACTCCCTGTATAATATCTTAAATTAATTGTAGATGCCAAAACCCCCAACCAAGTTCGTAAAATCTAATCTATAGTTTTGTATTTGTGGATTACGACAGGATTAAAGTTTGGGGTCCAAGGTTGGAGGCGAAGAATTGGGTTTAATGAGAGTGCTCTAGACCATCCTCTTGTCCAGCCAACGCCGCAGGTTCCATTTGTGTTATAAGTTTTTCCTCAAAATCCTGCTTTGAAGGTTTTCTCCTTTGGAGAATATCTATTAGGATTAATCACAGCACCAACATAATCCCTTTTCTTTTGTGGAAGAAAACAAATCCCTTTTGAGTAAAACTCAGAGCATTGCGAGACGCAAGAGATGGATCCGAAAGCTTAGTCGACAATGGAAAACTGAACAAGTTTTTGTAACTTAAGTGATGATCAGCCAAAACCATGGTTGTGACCCTCAAATAAGTTCCTCTCTCCACACGCACATGTAATTCTCCGTAACCCAACGGATTACATAATCTAGGGATTAGCAACTTACTCATTCAGTGAAAGATTCTTGTGAAATTTGCTCATTCAAATAAATGCGTCTGTCAAAGTAGAAGAGATCATATAAGCAGTCGGATTTATTAACAATCCATTATACTATCCAAACATAACGTCACTGTGTATCGTAGGCCGATCGACCTAAGTCAAAATTAGGCAAAGGTGTCGACTACCATTGGCCATAAGTCAATCGACACCTGCTCAACTTCATAATGCAAAGCAATCGAGCAACACTAGCAGCCTAAAGGAACTAAAGTTGGTCAACAGACTTCATAAGGTACATCAATCGAGCAACACTAAAAAGTTTAAATAAGTTGTTACCATTTATTTACAATGGACACCTAGCACAAATTCACTCCATGATTCTACGAATAGACTAGAATGCATCAAATATTCCTCGATCGTGTGACAAAACTGGAGCGTGATACAATGCAAAACGGTAAACAACTTCACTAATTTATTTTTGTGCACATATGTCAAAGTCTATAATTTCTTATAAGTTAATCAAAGTTTATTTTTATTTCATATTCCATAGAATCCACTTTTTTAATACTTTATAATCACATATTTTTTAGGACTCACTACCTATGTGATTTGACTTATTTTGTATCTAATAAATGTAAAATGACTGTAAATGAATCAAACCACTTTTTTTTTTTTTTTCTTTGGAACTTTGACTTATTTTGTTTCTAATAAATATGGAATTCATCTAAATGAGTCAAATCAGCCAAGTCAAACCTAAGTTTTCATACTACGTTATGCAATGTTGAGAAAGTGGTTTGACACATGATATAATGCTAGTTGGCAAAATGTGATTAGATAAAAAAGCTGACTGTATTCAAAATAGTTCAATAATTGATTTTCTTTTATTTTAGTCAATAGAAAGCAATAAATATAAAGGTGATAGGCTCAGAAAATAATTAACTCTTGTAAAGAAAGCTAAATCTTGACTTAAAATTGCAATAATTCAACCAATGATCGAATGAATCAAGTTCAGCGTAACAACTGTCAAATTTATTTTTCCAATAGAAATACTTTGTTTCTTTATCTACTAATTAATTGCATTAGGTCATTAGTTAAATCTACTATTAATTGCATCAACCCTTTATCATGCTTATATACAGGCATCCCTTTCAATCTGAAGCACAAAAACTCGAGTTCCAAATTTTTTTATTTCTTGAAAAATTTTAAAAAATTTCTTGAATCTACTTTTACTGGAATTATGAATGTTAATAATCTCATTGTTTTTTTTGTATTTGTACTCATTTTAGAACTGGGATGTGCTGTTTCTATTGTAAATGCTGAGGCGTTTTTTGTGTTCGGAGATTCTTTGGTAGACAATGGCAATAACAATTACTTGGTCACTACAGCTCGAGCGGACATGCCACCATACGGGATTGACTACCCGTCGCACTTGGCGACCGGTCGCTTCTCCAACGGCCTTAACATTCCTGACCTAATCAGTAAAGTTCCTATACTGTTTATTTTATGTAAAAATCTTTTTATTATTTAAATAATCGTACGAGCAAACGTACGTCTGAGTTTTGATTTATTTGTATTTTAACTAGGTGAAAAGATGGGATGGGAACCGATAATGCCATGCTTGCATCCAAATCTGACAGGGAATAAACTACTTAATGGAGCCAACTTTGCTTCTGCTGGGGTTGGCATACTTAATGACACTGGTTTCCAATTTGTGAGTTGAAAATAATCACTTTTTTTCTCTCCGCTCATTAATGTATTCTCACTTAATTGTTTTCTCAAATAAAAATACTTTCAACTAGCAAATTAATATGATATTTCCAATATGTTGTGGTCCCTGTACATAATCTTTGCAGTAAAAGAAGCATAAAAGAGCTATTTTGAAACCAATATTTGCTTTAGTCTATATTTATAGGGAGACAATTCCGTTTGTACGACTCATTAATTAAGCATTCTGCATTGTAGGGGGGAATATTGTATAAAGAGATGCATTATTTAGAGTTATGTATGAGAGATCGAGATTTGCTGATATAATCGAAGGGCTTATAAACGTAGAACAAGAGTTATAGTGATTTAAATTTGATGAATATTCTTCCAGGCTTCGATTAGGGGAAAATTCGTGGAAATGTTATGAATCGAGTGTAGAACCAATAAATATTGCTTGTTGCACTAAAATATCCGCACTACTAATTAGGATTAAACAGTATAATATACAATATTTTAATTTCTTTAATACTATCTAATATTCTAATCAAACATGTCATAAATGTATTAAAGAATTAAGAACTACTTTGCTAAAATGAATTACATATAAATAGAGAAATTCATTTATTGGAACGACTTCAGAAAAAAATATTTTTTTCCTACTCATTTCTCTTTCCTTTTATTTCTCATTTAAAAAGTGTAAAGGGTGCCTTCAAATAATGCTGCATTAATCTGCAGGTAAACATGATTCGAATTTACGATCAGCTGAGTTATTTTCAACAGTATCAGAAGAACGTTAAAGCACTTATTGGAGAAGGTTCAACTGAGAAACTCATAAATGAATCACTTGTTCTGATTACATTAGGAGGCAATGATTTTGTGAACAACTATTACTTGATACCCTATTCTCTAAGGTCTCTCCAATTTACCCTTCAAGCATATGTGGCCTTTCTCATTGTCGAGTACAAAAAAATTTTACAGGTAAGTTTCTCTCTAAGTCGCTTTATTAAGTGCACACACGGGTGTAAAGCAAGTCGAGCCAGACCACCTTTGCGTAGCTGTCCCTGGATATGGGTCTGACCCATCTTTTCTATTAATGGTTTACAACTTTTAGTGGATTTTCTGAAAAGCAAATTAGTGAAGAAGTATTCCGGGTTATGGTCGTGGAGAGCTAGATGGGGAGACCAAGCCATTGACGTGTTGATCCAACTCGACTCTCTACAACACAACGCAATTTACACCTCTAACTTACACAAGCTCACATGCACATACTTCGGAGAGAATATTTATGTCATTCTGTTCCATTTATGGATTAGTCCACCTTAACTCTAGACAGCAGAAGCACAAAATGGCAATTGTGTAATACACTAATTCTTGCTATTTTTATCCCATTTAGAAACTCTATGAGCTTGGTGCCCGGAGGGTTCTAGTGACAGGGACTGGACCAATAGGTTGTACACCGGCAGAATTGGCAATGCACAGTACGACGGGAGAATGTGCAGAAGAGTTGCAATTTGCCGCATCACTCTTCAACCCCCAATTGGTTCGAATGCTTGATCAACTCAACAAAGAGATGGGTTCTGATGTTTTCGTAGCAGTAAATACCAATGAAATGCACATGGATTACTTCACCAATCCTCAAGCTTATGGTACGTTCTCTTCTGTAGTTTTCTTCTTTTAGTTCTGCCAATATGGAAACAATGAAATTTAGAGTAAAAAGAAAACTTTCATAATTTAAAATTCACGAGGGTTCAAGTCCCTCTATCTCCAAAGTCGCTATTCCCTTGTCTTCTTTTTACTCTGATAAAGTAGTTTTCCTACTTCTTTTTCTCGACCTGTAAACTCGAGTTTAACAAAGTTATTTAAGGACTTGATATTCTCAACTGAACAGGATTTACGGAATCAAAGACAGCCTGTTGTGGACAAGGACCTTACAATGGATTCGGGTTTTGCACAATGCTCTCCAACATATGTGATAACAGAGATAAGTATGTCTTTTGGGATCCATTCCATCCATCAGAAAGGGCCAACAGACTCATTGTACAACAGATCTTCAATGGCTCTAGAACTTACATGTACCCAAAGAACCTCAACACCATAATGGCTTTGGATTCCAGGGGCTGATCTTGGCAAGCACAAATTAGTGACATGTTTGGAAACTTGGAATTGAGGTATATGGATTGAAATTTGAGGAGAAGTATTTTCTTTCTCTTTAATTCGATTCCATAGTCTTAATTCCATGAGTCCAAACGTGGCCTAAAAGTTCATTGGCCTTCTCTAGGATTGTATGTTTATACCATTACTTGTACTTTTTCTAAATGACATGACATTCTCGTCAATAGGAATGTGTTTTATTCAAGCTACTTATCAAATAAATATAGTTGTAATTGTGTTTGGCGACAAGAACACTAATGATCAATTTCACACTAATAACAAATGCAAATTTATTAACTCCAAGTCTCATTCCGTGGAGCTTTTGAAAAACAAAAAGTGGTTTTCAAGATCAAGAAGCTGTTTTTAAACTTGTTTTAATAATTTTTTTAAAATGCTTCTAATTAGAAGAGTATTTAGAAGAAGCTTACCCAAAATGACTTCTTAGAAAAACACATACAAAAAGCGGACCAAAAGTCTGCCAAACAAGACAATTACTATGTAATGCTTTCTTCCCCGCCCGTATCACCATTTTGCTCACCACACTAGCAGCACGTAGTATATCTGGTCTAGTGCAGACCATGACATACATCAAATATCCTCCTAGATTAGCATATGGTACCTTTGACATGTCTTCAACCTCTTCCTTTTTATTAGGACACTGGTTGGTAAACAATGTAAAATGATTTGCCAGTGGTGGCCCACAACTTTAGCATTGGTGATGCTACAATTCTCTAATACCTTCTTTATATAGTAATTATGAGATAATCATGACCTCCCAAATTTTCTATACCTACGAATTTCCATCCCAAGAATTTTCTTCACATCACCTAAATCTTTCATGTCAAATTCTCTAGTCAACAAGTTTTTCATTAACTTGTCGACATCAACCATATTCTTTGCAACAATCAACATATCATCCATATACAATAACAAGAAATTAAATGAGCTCCCAAATACAAAAATACGAGTCACATAATCAACCGAAAGTTATAGGATTATTATCTTATTGCAGGCTTAACCGCAATCAAAACATTGGTTCCAGATAGTGTTGGGTCCTAAGCATATGAGGTTGAGCACAAATCAATTACCACTATCATTGGAGTATATTTTTTGATACTCCTGACTTTAGGTGCAACTACCACCATTTATTGTAGAAATCTTTTGTGCATTCAGTTTTTATAATACACATGTCATCTTGTCTATAGCTCTGCAAGACGAAAATTCATTTTTCAACTGTTGGAAGTTTTTTAAAGTTTTCTTACTCCTAAATTGTTACTGAACATATTTAGCTAGCTTTTTGAAAAGTGTAAATATTACACTTATCTTGGACCAAAAACATGAGATTTTAGAGTGATTTTAGGAATGAGGTACTTAAATTTTTGTGTTTATTGATTATTTTAGGAGAAAACTCGGTATTGGACTAGAATGGATGAAAATGACCAATAATTGATAAAAGAAACAAAAAAAGAAAAGGATTAAAGTTAGACATATTCTGGAATTTGGAGAGAAGATAGACACGTTTGGAAGTTGAAGGACTTAAATTGCAATATTTAAGAACTCAATATGAACAAGAAAGAGGAAACAAGAACCAAATTTCGAGGTCACAGATTACAAATCAAAAAAATTATAGGTCACAATTTATTTATCGGTCACACATTTTCAAATTTGCTGGTCACAAATTATTTTTAATCCCAAATTATCGAAGTTTAAGGTCACGGTTTAATAGTTAATCACAGTGAATCAAATAATTGGTCACATACGACAAACACCCCTCCCCCACTCCCAATCTACCACCAATACTTGGTCACAAATTAATTAAATAATTAGTGACAAACAATATCCCACACCACCCCCACCACAACCACCGTCAACAACATAAACGACTACCATTACCGCTTGTACCACCATTACTTGGTCACAAACCAACANAATCAACTAAATAATTGGTCACATACAATATCCCACACCACCCCCCCCACAACCCCCGTCAACAACATAAACGACTACCATTACCGCTTGTACCACCATTACTTGGTCACAAACCAACATAAATGATGGGAGTTTTACACATTTGTCTATTGTATGAAGATTCTTGCAAGTATTCTGAGCTAGTTAACCTAGTTATTTCAAAGTTAGGGTTTAATTATGCAGAAGTTGCAATTACAATGACATATGCGTTGAAATATTGGATTTCATTAGGAATGTGGGCATGAAAATCAGTATGATGATGAACTAGTTGACCTTGTTAATTCGAATAAGATTTACTATTGATAAAAAAATTGTGACTTGATCTTGTGACCTAAAATATAGGCAGCTTTTAAAAGCATTCTCTATTTGATGATGGCCTATATAATTTTAACCTATTGTAAGTTCAACTAAATTGTTTGTCATCAGATATTTGTGAACTGTGACTTTAAACTTTAATCGCGTTCGTTTACATTGTGCATGGTATTTCACGTAGACAACCCATGTTTGAATCAACGTGTAGTTTTTTTATAAGGTATTTTTATAAAAACATTATTTTGGAGTTAAAAACTCGTCATTTTCCACATTAAGACACAATTATTCAAGTTAATTGGAGGGAATAAGTTCTTGTTAATGAATATTCATGGAAATATATTACAAGTCAAATAAATCATTCATTTTTCATCATGTATATGTTTTTATGAAGATTATTTTTGAGAATTGTTGTGGGCTTATTAAAACTTTTCAAATTTTCACTTAAAGACTCAATTTAACAAGGTTTATTATTACATACTCTCTCATTTAGTTTTCATTAAAAAGGGTGGTTACAAGCAGAGGAATGTCATTTTTTATCCCACCCCTCCTCAAATTGGGATTTCACTTCTCTTCCTCAATATTTGTGTTAGTTTTAGATCATTTACAAAAAGTATTACTACAAATTTCATCATTCAAGACAAATATTTTGTCATTTCGCATGTATGCTTGTGATGTGTATTAGAATTCTTGAAGCTATAAACAAAGAAGTTTATGTATGGCCATAACCAGTTTCTAGGATTTCAAAGGATTCTTCGAAATCGTAAATTTATATTCATATATGTTTATGACCTAAAGGGTACACCAAGTGGTATAAGTCCTACCTAGCTTAAAACTGACACTTTCTATGTTGACAATTTTTAGATTAAAGGATGGCTAAAGAAGTGGGGTTCACGTGGATTATGAAGGATTCGAAAGGAGAAATGTGTTTCATTTGTGTAGTTAGTCACATTTGAAGAATTTTCAGTCCTTACAAGTTATGTTTAATTTCTAAAATATGTTTTATGTTTACTTTTTAAAAGACTTCCTAATTTATTCATTTTCTTCATGTGAACATTGCTTTTTTAATTAGTTTGAGTATACATTTAATTGGTTTAGGTATATATATATCACTACTTACTATAAAAGAGGGAATATGACGTGTACTATTCATTTCCGCACCCTTGTTTTCACACTTTCATTTCTGTGCACTGTTTGTGAACTGGTTCTTCTACAGTGGTAGAAAATTCACAATTACTTGTACAGTAGAGCCACAATTGTCGACTGCCATATATTATATAAATGTGACAAAATTAAATGGAAACA
>CAIGRN010095227.1:0-18690 GCA_903798345.1 Fraxinus anomala | reverse complement strand
AAACAAGGTAGTACACCTATCCCTCGCATTTTTTTGAGGTCAATGAATATTTTTAGCCCTTGTTTGGGCTCCATTAAAAATGCATTCTTGAATATTAATATTTTGAAGAACGTGTGCTTAAAAAATAAAAATAAATGTCTTGGGTTCACGTATTGATAAGTGTATTTTATACATTTATACAGGAACTAAAATAGCAATATTTGGTTGTTCATCTAAGCAAATATAGCCTAATCTATTGTATATTTCGTTTATTAGGTAAAACTCGATAATTGAAAGAAAGAAGCGAAAAATGATGAAATTCAAAGTTTGAGAACCAAACTGTAAATATTCAATAGTTGAATATTTGAAGATTTCTAGGAGGCAAATACTTTGAAAATTGTTAGAAGACATTGGATGCAATTAGAAGTATAAAACGAATGGAATATGATCAAAATATTATTACAAATTAATTTACAATCGCATAAGTTATATTCCAAATTTTTAGTCAAAACTTGAAACTCATTTTTGGCATAGTAAACGTTTGAATTAGAAAAATTTTATTCCTATCAAAGTTGTAGCCATTTGAGTTAGATTTTCAACGCGCTTTTAATCGCCTCAATAGAATATCAGCAGAGAAAGTTATAACCAAAATATTGACTGATGTGCAGAGACAAAAATATGCATGCACGAATGCAACTTTTTTTATTCAATTGGAACTCTTTTGAAAATCAATTTAGACATGATTTTTAACCAATTTTTTACTCCTACAAATATATTGGAGACACATCTCATAAGAATCTCATACTACAATATTCCATCAATTTTCATTATAAAAGAGGGGCAGAATCACACTTTGTTAGAATATTTCAAGGGCGAAGTTAAAAAATTTATCCAAGTGATTAAACCTGGAATTTGTGGCAAAGAAATGAAAGAATTATTAAAGATTTATCAAGATTACTTTGAAGAAATCCAAGAGCATCAAGATTCATCTTCATTTATTCATTAATTAACAATTCCCAGTGATGTTCTATACATTTAACATGATTTCTTGTAATTTCAATATACTAGGATAGTTTTATAAATTATTAGGATAAGATGAACTCTTGTTATTAAATTTTTAGTTTTTAATTAATTATTTTGACTTTAATTTGGTTAGATTTGTAAATGTTTATTATCGTTTTTATCATTCTTTTCAATTACTTGATCACCGATTAAATTGTTAATGAACTTTATTGTTATCAAAAGAGACAATATGACTTAAGCACAATATAATAAATATTGTAAGATTCGATAGGGGATAGAAATATATACTTTATATGGTTTTAATATGTGTTCTAGCACTTGTTAATGCATTTATGATGTTTGTATCTTTTATATCGAGAGATAGAAGAGTTTAATGAGGGGAATCGATTTAATCGCTATCGAGAAATATTTTCAAATAAATTATGAACATTGACCAATATCAATGATTTCAAATTGTCACTTTAATTATTACACTAAAAATTGAATAATAATAATAATAATTCGGCATCTTAACAATATATATCACATATTTGAAAAACACATTTACTTACTTTTACTAATTTAATTGATAATTTAGGAATTAATATAGAAAAATCATAACAACTTGTATGTTATTCGATTAAAGTTGTATTTAATTTTAACTCGATCATACATATAATCTTTGTGGGTTCGACACCCTATTCATCATTATATTACTTGATCACGATTTCGTGCACTTACGGGTTTTCAAATGATTGTGTATAAATATTATTTTATTTTATTAAAAAATGTGTGATTGAAAATAAAAAGAAAAAAAAATATATTTTTAGAAAATGGATCACAAACAGGGGCATAGGCATGTTGCTTTGTTAGCCCTTGTTTGGTAGGGATGAAAATCAATTTTTTTAGTATATTTTGATAAAAGTTGACGACATGTGTTGTTGAAAAATTGCAGGACCATTAATTATGTGATTAAAATTAATTGTTAATTTTGATTTAAATTTAAATTTTAATTTTAATTCTTACAAAACAAGGGCTTAATTTTTTAAAGCAAATTTTACTGTCAAAATAATAATAATAATATTTTATAATTTTAATCAATAAATAATTGCTTATTTTAAAATTTGTTTATTTACTTGTAAGTAAATTTGTTAGCCAATTATTAATTTTCAAATTTGTTTGTTCTTCGTAGACAATTCTTCATCCATATAATCATTAAAATGGTTCAATTTTTATTGAATATATGATTTTTTTAGTTAAAAGTTAAAGGGAGCATTTCATCTATCAATACTTTTGACAAATAATCTTCGACCATTAATAACCTCTTAAAATTCCTATCCCCACTCCCAAACACGCAATTTTTTGTACCTACTGATCTCTCACTTTGGCATCTCCTTCGTGTGTTTGGAGTGGGGATAGGAGTTTAAAAACTTCTATTTAAATCTATTTAAAAACGTTATATTAACTCGTTAATGGTTGATATTATTTGTCAAAAGTATTAATAGATAAAAAGCTCTCCATAGTCGAAAACTTATTTGTAACCAATCATATCCAACGTGTATCATGTTGAGAAAGGTTGAATTTGGTGAAGAAGGGATGGGCTTACTAACTCATAAATGTTTAGACTAGTTTGGGTTTGGATATTTTGTTAGAATAGCCCACCCAGAAAAAGCCCAAGCCTTTAAATATTTGAATGATTTAAAATTAGGCTTATTAGGGCAATATCTCCAATGTATGGACCTATTTTCAAATATCTCATCTTTTCAACTTGGCAAAAACCCTATATGAACTTTGAAGTACGGAAGACCCCCTTTCTTCTATTTTCTCAATAAATCCTTATGAAATGATGAATAAACCCTCATATTTAAATAAAATAAGAACAAAACAAGAACAAAAAACTAATATCAACTGTAGTACCAAAATTTTCAAAAAAATACAAACGAATCTCAAATAAAAAATTAAAATAAAAAAAATCTCTTCTTCCCCCACCACTACTGTCGTCGTTGTCGCCATACCACTTCAAAGTACAATTTGGTGCCATTTCTGTAAATTCAAAGTTGGTAGATTCATAGAGCTTGGAAGTATATTCTGTACACTATTTTCTTCCTAAAAACAGAAACTCGCTAACTTATTCATAGCTCATCTTCCTTCACTGCCCTAGGCAAAATAGCCACTGCAATAGCGAATACCAACACCAGAAAACCCTCCACCACTCGAATCCACATCAACCTCTTTAAATTTTGCGACAAAAACTATCACCACTACTAATTACCTCTACCTCCACCGTGAGCCATTCGAGCACGACCTTCTTTCTATCCCTAAACTCATTTTCCCTGACGCCACACAACCCCTTTCCTACCTCAAATCTACCCTTCTATCCATCAATTCTTCCAACCAGGTCAAATCGAAAACCCTCATCGAAGATCTCCAAATCTCTCGTGACCATTATCTACTTAACCTCGAAACCATGTCTTATGTTCTGTATAATGATTAGGGCATAACAAAACCCCAAAATCAGACCCGAACCGAATCGAGTGTCTCTTCTTAAATTAGATACCCTAACATGTATTTGAATTGAGAATTAACGGGCTTGATTCAATTATTGGTTCTAGACCTATAACCGAAAAGTTGAATAATAACTGAATCTTCATAAGTTTTTTATATTAAATTCGTCAAATTTTTTTTTTTAAAATAAATTTTCCAACTAATTAATTGAACCCAAAATTATCATTTCCTTATTTTATTTGTCAACTAATTAATTAAGTCCAAACTCAAAAAATGATTTTTTTTCTAAATTTGAAGGCTTTAAGCAAATCAATGAGGTGAAATCACCGATATTTTATTATTTACTGTTTGGTAATTTGTATACATTGGTTAATGAATTTTATTGAACAACTTGTTATTTGTATAATTTTAAACTGAATTACGTTATTTTGTAAGAGGTAAAATTGAAAATATTATTAATTGAATTAATGCAGTATTGTTTTAAATATTTAAAAATTTTAATTATAGTACAGAATCATGGAATCGAATCCGGTTCTATAATTAAATTTAAACCCAACGATTCCACTTACTAAATATCCGAAAATTCGGGTTCGATTCGGTTATCTTTAGAATTGAACTGAATCAGACCATATCCAACCCTAATAATGATTATGATCCTTTCGCTAATTTCGAGATATAGATTTGATTGTAGCCAATGTGTTTGATTTACTGGTTTATTTGTATATACAGAGTTATAAGCAGACGATTCCTAAATGGCACAATAAATCTATTGTTGTCGCCAATGTCTAGCCCTCCACCTTTGCATTTGATGGGTTTTTGTTTGCTCTTTCATCATTACACGTGTCAATTTTTAGTTATAACTGTGACGATGATGGTGGTGGTTGGGGAAGATGGAGAAATAAGAGATCATTTTTAAAAAAATTTGAATTATTTATTTGGGAATCGTTTGCAATTTTTTAAATTTTTGGGATTACTGTTGAAATTAGTTCTTAATTTTTTTTTATTTTTTCTTTTTTTTATTTAAATATGATGGTATATTCTTCATTTCACAATGATTTATTAAGAAAATAGAAGAAACTTAAGTCTTCCGCACTTCAAAGTTCATATAGGAGAATTTTCCGACAATTTGAAAAGGTGGAGGATATTTGACAATATGCCCATACATTGAGGGGGTATGGTGCCAATAAGCCTTTAAATTGCCCCTATTTGACAACCATTATTTGAAAGCTCTTTTTTCTATATACTCATTTTCAACCACATTCACACAATAAAATATTTTGCACGTAAATATAAAAAAATTTCTTACTATTTACCACACACTCTTCGAAAAATTATTATTCAAAGCATTATTTTAACCAAATAATGACCATCAAACAGGGATTAAAGGTAACGTGTCCTTTTTATTTTTATTTATTTATGTACAAACTGGTGATCACCCTATATGTAGAGAACAACAATCATGTTATATATACATCATTTTTTACACTTGCCACGTAGCAACACACTATCGGATAGTTTAAAAAATAAACAATTTTCCCTCAAATCTTTTTTTAACAATACATCAAATTTCAAACTAGATGGGCCTCAAATCATTTTTTAACACCACCTCAAATGTCAAACTAGATGTACGCCTAAAGTGCACATCTAGCATTATTGAAAGAATAATACGTGATTTATCTTTCAAAACCCCTAGTTTTCCATTCAATCCTCTAATGGCCTTAACGACAGAAATTATGGTCCTAAATTTAGGTGATTCAATTACGATATTTACCTTATTTCAAACTCACCATACCAATCCAAATCCCTAAAATTTGTATCCCACAAAATTCAAACCAATACCTCAAAACCCTAAATCTACATTACGAATTACACAACATTGTATTAGCACGTATGTTACGGTGTATACTGCTCAAAACTTCCTTGAACCCCGAATTCTCATCTCGAAAAATGGTGATTACCCAGTCATCACCTACGAAGCTAAACAAAGCGCATTAGAGGACCCAATCCGACCACGAATTGATAATTATTTCACCTTCTAAAGTTGGAAGGAGTTCTAGACGAGCTCGTCAACAAAAAAATGCGTTTTTAGCGGAGGAAAAAGAAGAAGGTAATAACTTATATTAAATGGGTATGTATCATATTTCACATAAATTCGATGATAACTAAAAATTCATAAATGACTTATAAATAGAAATGGTTTGAAACTCGTAGTGCATCTCAGGATAAATAGTAATTAGAGTAATGTTATTTGTACATTATTATTCATATAATAGTGTACAGATAAATAACATGAAAAAAAAAATTATAGTAACTATTATAAATTAGAGAAAAAATAGAGAAATCAATAGATTTGTGTAATTTTTTAGAAGCAAAGTCTCATATTTATAGGGAACGATTGGAGATATAATAGTGATAAATATAGGGTTTCAGAGGCACAATTATCAGTCACTAATAAACTATCATTTACAACACTCCCCTTTTAATGACACATTACAAAATATTTGTCTCTTTAAAATCTTATCGTGAAAATTCAGTGGGATAAAACTTGATCGAAGGAAAAAAGAGTATAGTTGGCCCTTTGATTTCAATCCTTGTATTAATTCATCATTGTCTTGTACGTTAATGTCATTGATATTGGAATTCTGGTGAAGCGCGTTTCGTGTTATCTTGTTATAGCTTCAAATAACAACGTTTTCATACGAGATATTTATCAACTTTTAATGACTGTAGTAACATGATGATTCGAAAAATAGTTCTGACTGATCTCTTCGAGATTTTCATACATATCAGAGTATTATTTTGAGGGTATATGTCTTTTAGGTTATATGCATTCATTACACAAAGAATATGACTCGTTGAAACTTTATTAGGAAAAACTCTGTGGAAAAATCCTAATGAAAGAAAAATAGTACATTTATTCTTTTGAATACGTGACAAAAGTTGTCTCATTAAAAATCTTGTTAGAAAAAGCCAATGAGACAAAATCTAAATCAAGGAAAAAAGAATACATCGCATATTTACTCCCCTTTATGATAGTATCAATTGAATTATGTTTCAGGATATTAAATCCTTCCAAAATAGTATCAAAATCATACAAAAATAAATTATCTGTAATCATATTTATTACATCCATATCAAATTTCATGCATTATTATGCTAATGAAATGTAGTCTTTTAATTACATACACCACATAGTAATTTATCTATTTATATAAGTTTTCGTGAAATTCATTATGTACAAGTCGTACATTTCATATATGACTTTACTTTTTCTATTTTCATTTCACATAATTATAAACATTTGGGTGTTCAGATTGTAGATCCAAAAACTTTAAGTAGGATTGTGTCTAGAAATTTTAAGTTTCTCTAGTAAATTCGATTTTAGTATGATCATATCATTTTATTTGGCCAATCGTTACTTCGATCGATACGTTTCAACGAATTTATTTCGATTCCTCGCTATTCATAATACGATGTGGTACATCATGTGTAAAAGTGTTATCGACAACTTTTTCTTTTCTTTTTCGATTCTATTTTTATTCCATAATGATATAACTCATTGAGATATATTTTAATTTTCAATATTTCAAGTACCTGAACATTTTATAAGATTTTAAAACTTGTTATGTCTAAATACTCATCAAGAGTATGTGTCTCCTAGAACATTCTTTGTCAATTGCTCAATTTTAGTTTGAAAATTTTTATATTAGAATCTAATATCATCACGCTTTAGGCATGCCATAAATTTATTAAATATAATATTAACTAATTGTTCTCCGCGACGTTAATTCGAGTTAGAGTATTTAAAGAGGTGTGTGAGATACTGTTAATCTCTTTGGTCAATAAATGCACACAAATGAATTATCTTTCGAACTTCTTATTCGAATTGTCTTTTTGTTAGGATTTAGATGATGATGCATTTGTATATTATTTTCAATTTCTTACCACTCTAATGCTGAGAAAATTGTCCAATCAAAATTGACAATTAGCAACCGCGTTATAAAATATCATCCATTTGAGATAAAAATTCAAACTACACATTTATTTTTAACATTCTTTACTTTTCATCTCAATGCATTGTAACTGATCAATTTTACATATATTGTACTATCGAAATAATTTGATAGAAAAATTAGGCTCTGACCATAAGTCAAGTTATAAATGAAATAACTATGATGTTGACATGATGCTAATGACTTTCCCTAAACAGAAATGAGAAATATTTTGTTCTCAATTAAATTAATTGGACGCGCTTAGCAAATAATAGTGTTAAATCATTCATTCACATCTCAACTAACACTTATTAAAAATTTGAGATTTATGATCACTAGCATTAACAAGACACACCGTCTTTATTGTATAATTCATAACATTATGCCCATAATTTGAGCAATACTTTTGCAAATCTTCAGATTTCAAACACCATACAATCATTTAGTATTTGTATAAAATCTATTAAATAAAAATAATATCTAGATGGTTAATGTGAAGGGTGACGGGGGGCCCATATATCATTTATTTAATTTTCATAAATATAGAGAATTCGGTCCTTATCT
Source organism: Fraxinus anomala (assembly GCA_903798345.1). Classification (NCBI taxonomy): domain Eukaryota; kingdom Viridiplantae; phylum Streptophyta; class Magnoliopsida; order Lamiales; family Oleaceae; genus Fraxinus; species Fraxinus anomala. The sequence continues at coordinate 10,648 of CAIGRN010095227.1, read as the reverse complement.
TAGTCAGTGATGTTTAATGATCAATTGTCGATAAAGAGAACAAATAATATATATGAATTCATTAGATTGAAGAATCTTCTAATTTTCCGTTAGATATCCATTTGAATTTTTAATCTCACACCATTATTGATTCGGTGATGATACAACTAGTTATGTCAAACAATACAATTAAATTGAACTTTTGGTTCAATAATATAATTCAATTATTTAATTTTGATAAATATGATTAAATATAATATAATACAATTATTTAATTTAAACAATACAATTATTATGCTATTCGAGAACAAATGAATCTGACTAGAATATTAATAAAAATTATAATGTGCTATTTCGAGATCACGTTATATTTTACTATTATTTTTTCAAGAGTAATATATCAATATTTCTCTAAAACATTGAAAATTATATTTCACACTCTTCGTGAGCAAATAGTATTCTTCTAAAATATTAATTATAATGGTGTGCCACTTTAGGAGCAACAACATAATTGATTATCAATTTAAAGTTTATAAATGAACATTTAAAAATATTTAATCAGATTAAAAATATTAATTACCATACAGACATGATGTGATATAAAAATCAGACTTTAAGTAAATTTTGGTAAAATTGATGAAATATGTAGTTGAAAAGTTATGATACCATAAAATATGTAATTGAAATGAATTATTTGACTTCGATTTAAATTAAAATTTTAATTTTAATTGGTACGAAAAATGAACTTTGCTCATATTTGAGCCACATTAAAATTTTCATTCTCATTCTTCTACTCATTTTCAACCACAAATTTTTCAATAAAATAATTTTTTTCATTATATCAATAATTTTTTCTTTTTTTCAACCACACATTCTCCATCAATTTATTATTTTAAAACATATTTTTTTAAAATAATATAGTTCAAACACACCCTCCATCTCGTAAATCCCATACTAGTAGTAGTCCATTCTATACTCCCTCGCAACCTGTCAATTGATTACCTATAGAGACCTTCCACAGTCCACGTGCACTCAGCGTGTTGACGTTTAGCAAAGGCAAAACCAAAGAAACTAGACTTGGAATAATAAATTAATAATCACGTGGGTCCCCCTCTGAACCATTTCCCACCAGCATTCTTTGACTTAGAAAATCTTCTTCTTCGTTTTCCAATTTTCCACCCTCGTGGGGTTCAAGTACTTTCACACATTTCTTGAATGTCCTCCAACTATTTGGCCACAATCCAAAAGAGAAATCCAAAAACAACCAATTCTTGTATTGAAATTGACACATTTATGTAGTAGACAAGTTGATATTCAATAATATTAATAACAATACGGGTTACGCCCATCTAACTCAAGTAAATTAGCCGTCCCAACTGCCAACTTCTCCTTTTATTTCTTGGTCAACCGTCCAAAACACGACACTGACCGTTTCATCATCGCTTTTGACAAAGTTGTTTTCTTTCTTTTATTATTTATTTTGCAATTAAGTCTTTTTTGATGCACATTAAAAAAAAATATATTTTAAATAGTAATGTGACTATAATATTATTTTATTAAAAATTCTGTAATTGAAAATGTGTATTGAAATAATGCATTTCTTTAAGAATCTGGATCAAACGGCGCCAAATAAGAAAAGAGAGGGTAATGAGAAAGTGAAAATTAATTAATTACTACAAAGAATCATACACAATTTCTGTAGTGCGATAAACAGTCATGCCATTGATTGTTCGTAGATTCTCAGAAATTTAAAATTAATTGCATCAATTGTTAATCGCCACAAATACTAAAATTCACGTAGATAGATTCATAGAGAGAGAAAAAGGAGGATCCGTTGTTCTTTCTACAAGGAATAAACTAAACCCAGTAAATCCCCTTCGAGATATTGAACTGATGACGCATAAACAAACCAGATAATTAGTTTCTAATGCTAGATTATGCACTAATTACATACAAATTAAGAAGACTCTAAAATCAAACTACTTGTTTCTGCAACCGAGATGTTATGATTATGCTCGCCTTCATATGTCACTATAAGCATTTTTGGGTCATCCAAAGCTCTCTCGACATGTTTACGCGCTGGACATCCCCTCACACTGCTGCACTTGTAGTAACCCCTGTATGTATGCAGTTTAATCACCTCGTTTAAATGCTTACAAAATTACACTATTTGTTCAAATCTGAGAAATTGATTTTTACCTGGGATGGGGAGAACCTTTGATGGGTTTTTGTCCGTACTTTCTCCATGAATAATCATCTGGTGGGATGTCCGATAGCTTCATGCTTATAGCAGGAACCCTAATCACCCTTTTCTGTCTTAGCTTTCTGTTTATGGCAATCATTAGAATCATTAGGATATTTCTTTGGTCGTAACGAAAATGGGGCTAGTGTTTAATTAATTACCTTCTCTTGGAACAGTGACAGCGACCGGATGAAGAACTGCACTTTCCGGAGAGACCATTTTCCGATGAACTGCATCGCCTTTTAAAGGAAGAAGAAGACAGAGGAGGCTTCCCGGCAGAAGAAAGATTGGAAATCTGAAACGCTGAGGAAGATGAAAGCTGCTTACTATCTGTATCGCCAGTCAAAGACGAAATAAACGAGTTTGCAAGGGAAATCACCGGCGAGTAAGAAAAACTAATGGTCTTTGACCCAAATTCTTTCATATTTTCTTTCACAATTGGGATCCCCACTTGGTGATGATTATAAGGAAAATCTGAAACTGGGACTTGTTGAATAGGAGTTGGACAGTAAACCCTAGTGTCAACATATTCTTCTCTCAATGGAGGATTCGGAATCGGAGGTAAAGATGAAGAAGAAGAAAAAGAGGAAACAACAGGTGCTCTTCTAAAACGAGCATGGCCAGTTCTGGTTCGACCCAGAAGAGAAATAGCTTTTTTGAATTTGTTTACTGCCACATCCGTCACAGCAACATAATCTGTCTCCATTTCCATGCCTATTTTTTCTTCAGATAAATGATTCTGCTTATTTTGAGATGAAAATAATCTAATAAGCTTCTCCACACTCTGAAGGCCGGAAGCAGCTTCTTGCACAGCGTTTTGTTCTGATTGTGAAACAAAGTTTGTCTGGTTCATAATGAGCTCCACAGCCATGGCTGACTGGAGAATAATGTGCAGAAAAAGTGTTTGATAAATGGTCAAAATGATGCCATATGCGAGGTTAAAGAGGGAGATAAAGTGAGTAAATAATAGATGACTGACCTGTCACTTTAAAACCTAAAACCTGCCTTGTCAATTTTAGGTGCGAATGAGATCGGACGACGCATGTAAGAACGGGGGCGGGGGGCCGTATGTCTCGAGTTTTGTGTAAAATAATATTTTATTGTGGAAAATGCTGACTATAGTCCTCCACTTGTGTAATTTTCTTTTATGTAATGGACGATTTTCGCCTCTACTTTAAATAGGCCATGTTTGGTAGAAACTAGATTTTAATTTAACGCAAAATTAATAATTAAGTCCATGTTTGACAATCATTATTTGTAAAAAATAATATTTTGAATAGTGATTTTTAGGAAAATGTACGATTAAAAATAGATTTTTTTTTGAATTTACGTGTAAAATATTTTGTTGTTTGAATGTGTGATTGAAAATAAGTATGTAAAAAGAATAGTTTTCAAATAATGGTTGTCAAATATTAGCTAATTTTAATTACATATTTTATAGGACTCTCAATTTTTTAACTATATGTTTCATCAAAATTCGCTAAAAATTTAATTTTGATCTCTACCAAACGGAGGCTAAATTAAAAAAAAAATTATAATCATGTCAAAAACATTTCAAAAAATGCAAACGAATCTCACTTAAAATAATTAAAAATATTTAAATAAAAAATGTGACAATTAAAAGGCGTCAAATGATAAATTCATTTAAATACTAGGTCACATAATTAATTTAATTGGATCTATCAAATTTGACCATCTAAATTGATATTCTAGCATAATTTGTTGTAGTTAACATTACTCAAAGGCCCTGTTTGATTCAACAAAAATTTCATGAAAAATGGAAAAGAAATTTCATTTCCACCAAAATGACTCGTTTGATTGAAATTCATTTCTTTACAATTAATTTTCCACCCAAAGCCCCCACACGTGCCCAATTCAAGGTTTTGGTGGAATTCATTTCCCATGGTTTTGGTGTAAATTGGTTTTCTAGGTGTGTGCGCGTGCCTGTGTGTGAGTGAGTGTGTGTGTATATATATATATATTTTTTCAATGAAACAAATTCTACCGCCAATTGTGTAAAAAAAAAAAAATCCATTTAATGGACAATTTCCATAGAAAACAAAGCCAAACGAACACCAAAAGATCCAAAAAATTTCAGGTGGAAAATTACATCAATCAAACACAATTAATTGACAATTTCTAGTAAAATGAATTCCAAGCAATTTAATTCCCTAAGGCTCCGTTTGATACACCGTATTTTCCATGGAAAAAATTTCAACTTTTATAGTGTTTGATAGACAAAATTTCCCTGGAAAATGTTTTCCAACTTTCCAAAATTTTCACCTTTTTGAGGGAAATAAATTTTTGATGTTTTGGTTGGTAAATATTTTCCAGTTTTTTTTTTTTGGTAATTAGAAAAAATTCTAGACACAATGGTAAAAAAAATTTATCACTTTTACTGATAATTTCCATACAAAACAAAGTTAAACTTTCAATTTTTTTTGAAACAAATTCTAGACCCAATGGTATAAAAAATTATCATTTTAATGGATAATTTCCATAAAAAACGAAGTCAAACGAGCGTTAAACTTTCATCATTTTCCATGAAAAATTATACCAATCAAACACAATTAATTAAAATTCCCGGTAAAACAATTTTTAGGAAAATCAATTCCCTGTAAAACATTTTTTTCCCACAAATTTTTCACATTTGCAATCAAACGGATCCTAAAATTCATTTTTTTTCCACCTAAATTCCACCATTACAATCAAATGGACCATAATTTTATCTTGGGAATGATTCTATCTTTGGAATAATATTTCCTATAAAATATAATTGATTTAGTAGCTATTTTATAATGATATTGTTATATATACATCAAAATTTAAATAATAGATTACATAATATTATATTGCACTCTATCATTTGCCAATTTAAAACACAATCAATTTTTTTCATTCAATTTTTTTCTACCACATCATATTATGTAATTCATTATGTACATTATTTTAATATATAACTAGCAAAATCCATTTTATAATACTTGTATTTTCTTTTGCTACGTACCAAAGTTTTATTCATGTTTATTAATTATTTATAAGTAAATCAATTCCCTGTAAAATATTTTTTTTCCGCCAATTTTTCATATTTGCAATCAAACTGACCCTAAAATTCATTTTTTTCCACTTAAATTCCACCATTACAATCAAATGGACCATAATTTTATCTTGGGAATGATTCTATCTTTGGAATAATATTTCATATAAAATATAATTGATTTAGTAGCTATTTTATAATGATATTGTTATATATACATCAAAATTTAAATAATAGATTACATAATATTATATCGCACTCTATCATTTGCCAATTTAAAACACAATCAACTTTTTTCATTCAATTTTTTTCTACCACGTCATATTATGTAATTCATTATGTACATTATTTTAATATATAACTAGCAAAATCCATTTTATAATACTTGTATTTTCTTTTGCTACGTACCAAAGTTTTGTTCATGTTTATTAATTATTTATAAGCACTCAAATCACTTTATATTTACCAATTTCAAGAGAATCACAAGTACTATGCACTTATTCATTGCTTATTTTTATTTATTTATAATTTTAAACTATTTATAAATACTTTCCAAACATGTCGTACGTAATTAATTCATGTAATCTTTATAGAAATATATTTTCGAGTTTCTCTATATTTATTGAAAGATTTAAATGTCATTGAATTTAACCTTTCTCTATATTTAATATTTAATCGTGTTTCAAGAAAGCTTAAAATTCAATAGAAGATGTATTTTATTACTTCATTTTTTGAAATTATTTCAACATTATTAAAATCATTTTTCTAATGCATTGATACCTTGTGTAGAGAATATAATTGTTAATTAATTTTTTTTATACTTTTCCCCGAAAAAGGAAAAAGGCCAAAGAGCATTTCAATGAATTATTAATTATTTCAACGAATCTAATCACTCCACACTATTGTCATTTGTACTTTAGGTTTGAATTGGTGCGTGGAAACATTGACCTTTATGGTGCAACGCGGGCCCCAGTTCAAAGGGAATTGGTCTTAATTGTTCAGTGGACAGGTCAAAGAGGTCCCTTGTTTGGTTTGGAGGATTTGTTGTTTTTTAACTTGTTTTGTCTCTATTCATTATTTCCTTCAACCTACGGTATCGCTATCCGTAGACCCACGATTTTTGTTTGACAAATGTATTGAAAATGGACACTCATCTCTTAAGTCACTGTTTGGACCATATTATTTTTTTTTATTCATTTTCAATTATATATTCTTCAATAAAATAATATTTTCCATCAAATCAATAAATTTTCCTTCTTTTTCAACAACATATTCTTCATCACATTAAAAAAGGGAAAATTGCAGCTGCGGTTCCAAACCTTTCATTTTGTTGCAGATTACACGCAAACCTTTAATTTTTATGGTCGAAGTTCCAAACCTTTATATGTAATTGCAGCGTCTCTAAATTATTTTTATGGCATGTTATTTGTCACTAAAATAAATAAATAATAAAACAAAAATAAAGGTTTGGGACCGACGCTACAATTACATATAAATGTTTGGGACTTCGGTCGCAAAATTAAAGGTTTGGGACCGCGGCAATAATTTCCCTAAAATAAAAATACATTCTTGACCCCAAAATGTGCACCAAACAGGGGCTAAAAATTGAAATAGAAAAACTTCTCATAATCATTGTTTGATCTTCATTATTTTTAAAATATATTTTTTTATTTTTTTTATTTTTAATCACACGTTTTTTAATAAAATAATATTATACAAAAATAAAAATAAAATTCCTTCTTTTTATCACAAAATTTTCAGCAAATTATTATTTTAAAGTACATTTTTTGTCAGCTCAAATAGACTCTTGTAAGCACGTTCAAACAAATAATCATAGCTTCTTTCACGAGGAGAATACATCAAGTATTTTTGTTAAAACTTATAAGTACCTTGTAAAATTAGGCAAACACGAATGCAAATTTGAACAAGTTGTATTACAATTTATGTTTATACGTCATCTCAAAGATAAGTAACAAATGCGTTCCTTATCTTTAATGTGAATGTGCCTATGTATGAAAAACATTTGACAGGTTTGGATGCAGAAAATTGAAAAAACTCGACTACACGATGGTAAATATTTACATCTGTGTATATTAAACCCTTGTTCGAGCCGGGACGGATGGAGGGGGTAGGCTGGGCCGACCCACTGATTTTTTTAGTTAGAAAAAAAATTTATATAAAAAAAAAATTATGTGCAATTTTTTTTTTGACGTATTAGCCCGCCCTGTAATCGGTAATCCGGTTTTGGATCCGTCCTTTTGTTCGAGCTTCATTTTTTTAAAACTTATTTTCAATCAATATTTTTCAATAAAATAATTTTTCACGTAAATTGAATATTTTTCTTATTTCTTAATCATACGTTTTCCAAAAAATCAATATTTTAAAATATATCTTTTCTTTGAAATGGGATTCAAACAATGGTTAAATATGAGTATGCGAGCCACATTATTTTGAAAGAATTTATTTTGGAATGGTAGATTGATGAGAATGCGTGATTAAAAAAGAAAAAAAATTTATTGATGTGATGAAAAATATTATTTTATTAAAGAATATGTAGTTTAAAATGAGTAGAAGAATGAAAATAAAAATTTTAATGTGATTAAAAAATGGACATAAGGTAACAAATACCATCCTTCCTTAAAAAGTGACAGCTGTATGAAATTTTGAGATTCTTTGCTTAAACGGTACAGGAATTGGATAAGAAAATCTTGACAAGCCATGACTTTGTGCGAATTCCGACTAGAAGTCAACAAAGTAACGTAATGAACTCGCTTTGTCAACTTCGTTGGCTTTGCAAATGAGAATTGTGCAAAAGCTGTTGTTCAACGTGGTGGTGGGCAAAATTCGACGGAATCCATCAAAATCGTTCAAATCGTACCAACTCGATCGATTTGAATTGATTTTTTTTTTTACATGAATTGGATGGGTTAGTTGTGTAGGCGGGTTGAATTAGGCCGAGTTATCCAATCCGCCTATTTAAAACAAAAATAAAAATAAATAAAATACTTAAAAAGTAAAAGGAACCTAATAAGTATGAGTAGATAGCGTAATTATATTACCTTGGTACATTTTAGAGGAAGAGCTTACCGTCCTTCTCACAAAAAACTTAATATAAGTTTTTCATGTTATATTAAATGCACTTTGTTCTTTGTAGGTTCGATTAATGAGAATGAATAAGATAATAGATAATTTATTTATTCACTTATTATTTAATTTTGTCTATTCGAATTTAGTATAATAGAAAATTGAACGACTTTAATTTTTGTTGACAAGTCGTCCCAAATCGTCAACCAACCCAACCCGATTGATACTTGATTGGTTTGGGTTGTATTGGGTTTCAACATTTACATGGATTGGGTTTGATTAAATTTTGATCAAATCGATCATATTAGCTTGGATTTAAATTAAGGCAAAATTTGACCCAACCCAACTCAATCCAACCCAACCCAACCCATTCCCACCCCTAATTCAACGTCACGGATAACAATTTTCTTGTTGGTCTTGTCTTAAGAGCATTTATTCTAAGGTGGAATCATTGATTCTAAACTCTAGAAACATAATTAATTTGAAAAAACATAACATGGTTTGAAGAAAATAAAATGGTTTCAATCATGACGGTTATTTTTCGTTCAATACTGAATAACTCAGAATAATTGTGAGTCTATGTTTGATGGGATTAAAATCAAAGTTTTAATCTAAATCAAAATTAACAATTAATTCGAACCACATATTTTATGGGGTTTACACGTTTCATTAACTTTTATAAAATTTATTAAAAATTTGATTTTAATATGTGCCAAATAAGGGCTCATCTATTTCCTTTTTATGGTCGGGTGATAAAGCTAAATCAAAGACTAATCATTAATTTATGATGACACAACAAACCGCTCTCCCCAATCAAATAAAATCTCAATAGAATACTCGGAAAACGAGATAAATTTGATATGTCAATAACTCTGTCTGTTCCTATTAAGGTTGAAAATCGTAAAATGCTACATAGGAATTTCCTTTTATCAATCCCTATTCTCGAAGTGAACTCTAGTCGCAACGTGAAAGCTAAAAGTTAAGCTAATTGGATCCGTACTCCTTTTTTATCTTATAACCCTTGTCTCCCGTAGCCTCATTTGGCCCAAGTATCCATACTCGGTCTCACAATTGATGTAACCAAGCTAAGCGAAAACAGGTCACCTATTTTAATTTTAGACCACTACTTCTATGTAAGCTACATGTTCGAACTTCATACACTCGTAAAATTAATCAAATATAATACAAGTCCCTTCTTCCCTTCTAGATGAAATACACTTTCAAGCCTGCACACAGAGCCACATAGCCACCTAGCAGGGCTCTTTCTTAATACGTGATTAAAACATTCCAAATATTTTATGTTATAAATAAATTACGTGATATGTACGCGGTCGAGGAAGTTGAGAAAATTGCACCAACTACATAGCATTTGAAAAATATTCACACAATACACGTTTTTTTATTCCTTAATTACTATAAAATCTAAGTAAAACTGAAATGTGAAAACAACCCAACATCTATGGCAACTAAATTTCCTCCACCAAACATGCCCTTTCTACATGTTTGACAAACACCAAAATCCCCAATTCTCGCCCTTCCCAACTCTGTGATTATAGAATCTTTGTCCAACCAAGAAATCTCAAGAACATCCCAAAGATTAATTCTTTACAAATTTACAATAAACACCATAACCCACAGTATCATTCGAAAATTCGATCTTTTAGATCTCCGTTTTGTTGTGATTAGGACTTCGCAGTTCATATGTAAACCCTAACGGAAGTTCCTACATCAGACCACAACGAAATATACGTGTTGTGTTGTGTTGAGATGTTTTCACCGTGTCAATGTTCGTTGTGTATGTTTCATCTCTGTGTTTAAATTACATGTTTCATCCATGTGTACCACCAAATATTATGTGTTGTGTGTAAACATCTTAGACAAAAAAACATTATTATAGTCATGAGTACCCTACTTCGATGTTGTATTTCTTAAATTATATCTATGTATCGACATCTATTAGATCCCGTTAAAAATAGTTCAAGATAATTTGCCGCTATGTCTATTCAATTTCTAATGTATAATGTTTATTATCGTGTGATGTCCATTAATCGTCTTAATATACACATTCACGTAATTTGTGTGAGATTAGTTTCAAGTCTTGTTCGGGTATAATCTACACATGTGGTACATTATTAGTTTAACGGACTCTACCAGGTGACACAAATGCTGGAAGAAAACACTCCTAAACATTCAAATTTACATACTGAAACGCATTCAAGGAATTTGAGATGTATGTTTTCACAAACTACTATCAAGAACATTGGAAGATTACCAAACCTTGAATATTTCAGAAAATAAGAAAGAAA
>CAIGRN010095226.1:0-14673 GCA_903798345.1 Fraxinus anomala | reverse complement strand
ACTGTTGTAGGAAGATATAGATATGAATGTGGATTCCATGTTTTTAAATTCTTGTGTGAATTGTGTAATGTTAATATGATGAAAATTAGGTGAAAATCTTAAGTTGATGATCGATTTTTGAGAATGGGTGTTTAATAAGGCATATTGCACCAATCATGTCAAAAAAGAGGGAAAAAAAGCAAAAAAGCAAAAAAACTATCTTATTGTAAAACGTTTCTTCGTAACCTTTATGACTCGAGTGATTAAGTCTACAAGGGTATCTAAAAACCTAGTGCCCTATATTCATTTGACTTGGGAGACATCGACTTAAAATTCACTATAAAAGTCATTTAAAAAGTTTAATTGAAAGAAGTCTGCACATAAGTTAAAAAAAAATTATGTATTTACATATTATATGCCTTAATTAAGTCTCAAACACTTATTTGAAAATTTTAGATCTTTGACAAGGGATTATTAGCCTAGTTGAGTCCTGGAGGTTGAAGTAATCGAAATTTGGAGAATTCTTATTTGTTGAAATATCGACTTGCAATTAGTGAGATTCTTCTAAACTAAAGAGAGTGAGGAGTAGGTATAAAGAATCACACACTGGGAAGGGAGTAAAAAAAAAAAGTTTGGGGTGTGTGAATTTTACGAGTGATGAAAGTAAAAAATTGACCATTGAGGTTCGGGAATCGAAATAACACATGAATTTATAGTGCTTTACTTAATTCTCCATACACACACACATCAGTTTTGCGTTGACAAGTAGATATTGATTTTGGTAATGCGATCTTGAAGCTATTTATAGATTTAATACAATGATTTCAATCATGAAACAAAATGACAGATTTTCTAACCAAAACCTTTTGCATGTTTGTGTATTTGTTAAGTTAGGTTATAATTTTATCTGAGGACAAACAAATGTTTAAGTTTGGGGGTGTTTGATAAGTGTATTTGATGCACTTATTCGGACTCTAAAATATTGACATTTCGTAATTCTTTTAATGGAATTATAGCCTAATTTATTATATAATGTTTTATTAGGTGAAACTCGATGAATGGAAGTAGATTTGAAAGAAAAAAGTGAAAATCGGCGAAAAATAGGACAAGATCCAAAGTTTTGGATCTAAAGTGTAAATACTTAAAAATTGTACTGAAGCTCATGATGAAAATTTGAGAAGACTTTGGGTCAAATGGATGCAATTAGAAGTCAAAATGAGTGAAATATGACAATAATTATTGTCACAAATCATGTTTCAACCGCACAAGGATGTTTTTATCTGGAAATTGAGACTCATTATTGGCCTAGTAAATGTTCGAATTGGAAAATAGTTACCTCTGGTAAAGGTGTAACCCTTTGAGTTATCTTTAGAACTCAATTTAAAACCCTCAATCGGATATCAACAAAGAAAATTACGATAAAAATATTAAAGGAAGTGCAGTGCAGTTTTTCTCCCGAAAGGGGGCGCCGCTGAAGCATCACCACTCTGTCTTCGCGACGCCACTCCCTCGGAGCCTCTTGCATGCATTTAGGATGCATTTTTGGTCCCTTTTGAAACCCACAAAAACCCTACATTGCACACAAACGTGGGAAGGAGTATAAATACGAAAGTTTCACACAATTTTAAAGGGGCTACACATCGAGAGAAAGAGAATACAACGAGAGATTGGAGAAATCCATTTAAGGGAGAAAAATATCAAGAAACTCAAGTTTTGAAACATTGATTGGGAAATGAAGAAGATCTTGTGCAATATTAATTTTTTTTCTACATCATTATTAAAAACCAAGTGATGTATTCAATAACTTCGTGTTTTTCTTCTTCCATCATTAAAAGTGGCTAAATTTTATATTATAGCGAATAATGTAATATATTTGAGACCCTTTATTTCTTTTATATAAGATTCTTAGTACTTTATTATATATGTGTTGATTTTACTATGAGTTTAATGCATTGAATTACTTAATCGCTAATTTGATGATTTTGTGAATCTTTTAGGAATCGAGATGTGAGTTTAAGATATAGACCATATAGTAAAAATTCAGTATATTAGTATAACGTGTAGAGATACTTATACTAAATATTACGATCATCATATAAATTCTTAAAACCAATACTTCGTTTAACTAAGATAAATTCATATTGAGATATGAGATTGAATTAGTTAGATAGACTCAATAAGAACTTGAGGGGGGATAAATTAAATACCTTAGAAGAATTCGATCGAACATTACATTAGGCTCTTGAATCTTGAATTAAGACTTAAAGGTGATCAATAGATGAAATTGTTCAGCCCTAATATCCTTTCATGATTTGAATTCTCAAATGTTTGGTTCATTTTAATTAATTTCAACGGTTTAAATCAAAAATTCACAACAACATATAATTCTTTGTTTGTTTTAATCAAATAGGAGTTAAAAAAATCTAATTAAGTTTTAAAATATAATCCTCGTGGGAACGATAATTCGGACTCAAATTTCAATTGTATTACTTGTTACGATGTCGTGCACTTGCGATAGGAAAAAATCGCAACACTCCTCATCCACTTTCTTGCTTGGCTCCCCCTGAGCTGGCTCATTTAGCTCTATATGATTCTCTTCAACCAACTTTCTCGGCTCATCTTTGCTTCCCTCGACCGATTGGTTGGGCTCATTCTTCTCATTCCCTTCAATCAACTGTGTCACCTCTTTTGAAGCTTCGTCCTTGTGAGTAGTCTTCCTCTTAGTACCTCTCCTCATCATGTGTATATGTATAGATCTTTAGACATATAAATTAGATTATCAAGGGATTGGTTTTTTTACCCAGATTTGAATTCGCCGGAGCCGAAATCTAATAGCGGAAACAGGGGGATGGGAAAGGGTCAATTTTGTGCATTTATATATACTGTGACGACATTTATGCGCGTGGAAACTATGCGACTGGAAAAGGAAGAAAATTTTAGGCACGTGTTCTTTATTTTATTTTTCACCCCTAATTCCGTCGTTGCTAAATATACGATGATTGCATTTAGCCTCTGCATGGGTTCTATTTTTTAAAAAAATAAAAGATTATGTGTTCATTTTCAATCACATATTCCTATAATAACATATTCTATACGTAAATTCAAAATTTTTTCTTACTTTTTAACTATACATTCTTCAAAGATTTAATATTCTAAATAATATTTTTTCTAAAAAGAAAGGGGACACCAAACAGGGGCTTAATAAGTCACAAATTTTAGTACTTTACTTTTAAATTATTAAAATCACATTTAAATTGATTAATCACCGACATATAAAAATTATATTAAATAAAATGAGAGGAGAAATCAATAAATATCTTTTGAGAAAAGCAAAATGAAAAATAAAAATAAAAAGTATTGTTGGAGTGCATTAAATATTTTTGATTCTAAATTTGTAGATGTTCTCTACAATGCATAAGATACTCTTTATAGATACAAGGTCCCTTGGACATAGGGACGTCCACGAGCCGTGTGGGCTCGCAAGTCAAAACTCGAGATTCGGACTCGATTGGAGTAAAAATAATTCGGACTTTTTTTTTTTTGGCTCAAGTCAAGCCGAGCTGAGTTTTTGCTCGGCCAAAAAATTTGGGTTCGACCCGTCGAGCTAGCTCACAATCCTTTTTTATATATAATGACAAGCAATGTGTACTGCTGCTTGCTAAACACAGGTAGCTATTGCCTACAAGCTGCATAGGCTGCCTGTGCAAAAATAGGCAGCTAGCTTTTTAAGTTTATTTTTTTAAGGCCAGCTAATCATAGGCCAAAAATGGCCTATAACACGTTGAACCACGGGCTGACTCGAGCTTGAGTCTATGCCCTTAAAATTGGGCTTGGCCCAATCCTCGGCTTGGTTCTATCAAGTAGCGATCCGAGCCAGACTGGCTCGAGCTTTTCTCGAGCCGAGCCAAATTTACACCTCAACATGCTTTGATGTACTACATTACACCCTTCGTTAGTAATTCTACTACTAATCCTAGCATATTGCTTTGCTAGCAAATTGGTCTTAAGTTAATCCTTAAGTTTCTTTATAGTTGCACTATAAATCTACAAATCTGGATTAAGTCCTGTTTGCCACTAATTTTAAAATAATTAAGAAGTGAAAAAAAAATTTTAAAAATTTTCATTTTCTTGGACATTGAAAAAAAAAAATTGAAGATGAATGCATTTGATTGTACACAGATTTACCCAGGTGAGATTGGAATCCGTCATTAGACATGATAAAAGCAAATTAAACGTCCGAATCCAGATAATCAATGCATCCTTAAATACTATAAACTTATAAAGAAGGTTAATGTAAAGGGTTATAAATATTTTCAGTACATTAAAAAAACATTTTTAGTAAATATTCGGGCACTTGACATTGAAAATTTATATAGATTACAAAAGATATAGGACTATTGATAAGAAAAGACCCACAACGACTGTCAACTACATATACGATAGATGTACTAAGTGTTGGTACTAAATTAAGGTTGCTTTAAATGATATAAGTAGAACAAAAGACTAAAGGCCTATTTGATGGCAATCTCCATCTATATTTTAATGAAATAATAAACCGTTAATTGCCGTAATTGTTAACTTCCTTCACACTACAAACCCACATAGGACCCACTAACAGTATAAAAATGAATTTTAGCTCATGTTTGGTAGAGATTAAAATCAGACTTTTAGTAGATTTTTATAAAAGTTAATGAGGCGTGTGATTGAAAAGTTATGGATCCTATGAAATATGTAATTAAAATTAGCTATTGATTTTGATTTAAAATTTTAATTGGTTTTTAATCCAAACCAAACGAGGCTTGCAAATAGTGGAGCCAGACAATGACTAAATATGAGGAAGGCTATATACACATATAAACACAGTGTCTAAAGAAGATATAACGATTTATATGTATGACATATTTAGTATGTTAGCCATGCAATTTAGGATCATTCTTCTATCCTGTGCAAAGGAAGAAATTACGCACCCATCAATTTGATTTAAATTAATTATGGGTTCTCATTTTATCAGAGGATACAAATAATTGTCGCATAGAGGCCTTAAAACTTGGCTTTACAGATTAAGCCCTAATCCTGCACAAAACCATAATGAACCAAAAATAAAAAATCAAGAAACAAGTTAAGAACCTAAATATTATAGTCGTTCACATTCAACATGAGAGTTACGCTCATTTTTGTCCGAATAGGTTCTCACTATAATGAAGCAAAAGAATAAAAGGTGATCTCATATCGGCCTCTTAAAATTCTGTACACAGTAGTACGAATATTAGGACAACTTAATACAAGTATTGAATGATTAATATACTCTACGAACATTACATTTAATTTGGTTTAAAATTTCACTAACACTTAAGTTGAAACCTTTTAGATATAAATTTTACAATATTAATAGAGGGTCCTGCTATTTCCATCCACATTTTTTATATATCTATTCTACTCTAAGTTCATTCGTATTAAAATTTTAAATTTTTTTAAAAAATAGTATCTACATCAACGTGGATACTATATATCCCATGAATTTTATATATTCATCCCGCTTTAAATATATCCATAACATTATAGATCCATAGAATCCCTAACTCTAAATATCCACATGAATTTTATATATTCATCCCACTTTAAATTTTATATCCCTAACACTATATATCCACATGAATTTTATATATTTATCCCACTTTAAATTGAAATCTCTTTCTTAGTTGATAAAACTTGAATTTTATATATATCCACATGAATTTTATATATATATATATATATATATATATATATATATATATATCCTATTTTATGTGTTGATGTATCCTACATTACAACTATAGTGTCAAATAATGTCAATGACATAAATTCAAAAATAAATAAGATAACAACTAAAACATCATGTAAGTATGCGAAATAGCAGGTAAGTTGGAACTTTTCCAAATACTTGTGAAGAAACCCACTACAGTTGAGAGAGAAAAAAAAAAAAGGAATTTTACAGATAAAAAGACAACAGAGACATTGAGTACGCCAAACACACCCAAAACTAGCAAACTCGCAGGTTGCCCAAACTTGTATATATATCTTTATCCAACTTGTATACTGCACGAAACACCAGTTGACGAACCCTACCAAGTTGACGAATTGAGTGGACACGTATTGTAGGAACTAAATTTTTGGGCCCACTAGCGTAGGCTCTGTCACCATTAATGGTTACTATATGCCACAAACTCGAGGCATACTTTCAACTATTATTCATCCAAAGATTATCGTAAAACAATAAAAGAAAATCAGAGCGCCCAAATTCAATCACGAGAACGCCAATAAAACCCATAAATGTCTTAATGCGTTAGTAAAAAATAAAATAAAATAAAATCAAACACCAAAACACGATAATATGGTAATCCTCATATATTGCTGCGTCTGTATATATTTGCTCTAACGACGTTTCTTCCATTGTTTACTAAATTCTTTATCTATTGAAATTCCGAGTATTAGAAAGCTTCGAACATATTCATGTGATTTTCTCTGGTCTATTAGGGTTCTAGTTAAACATAAATTCTAAAAAAATATGAAAAGATTTAGGATAATTTAATGAAAATAAAAATTAGTGGATGAATTTAGAGTTACATATTTTTATTTAACTTTATTTATGTCTATTTAAGTAAATTTATATATGATTTAAAATATAATAACATTTTATTTTTAAAAGTGGATGTATGTATAAAAAGTGTGAATGGAAATAGCGGTACTTATGATATATTTGTCTCAATAAAAGCTTAACTAATAAATTAATACAAATGCAACCGTGAAATTTAACTTTACGATTTCATTGTCTAAATGATAAAACTATTATCTTATCAAATCATTGTTTTTCTAAAGAATCCGTAGAAGCCGACTGTCAGTTAATCCTTTTAGATATAAATTGATCTAATAAATAATATTTATTGGATACAACCACGATTTAATTTGGTTTAGTGTATTATAACTATCTAAACCAAAATTGCGTAAAATCAAATCAACGGTTTCAATGTGTGTTGATGTTTTTTTCTCAAGGGAGTTTGTATTATTCTTAACAATATAAATAGACAATACATATGTTCTTTGATGTCTTGGATCAGTGTCGCATTGGTAGTGTGTTTGACTCTATGTCAAAAGATTGCGTGTTCGATTCACGTTAGGTTTTGATTTCCTACTTTTTACACTCCCTTTTTTGTCCTTTCGATATTCTTCTCTCCAATAACCTCCACCGTCTAATGGAGTCAGCACAATTATTTTGCAAGAAAAGAAAATGAAAAACAGCATGAATATGTCCCGAACTTTCACCCAATATACAATTTGGTCCCCATCCTTCCAAAAGGAAAAATTTATCGCTTGTGCGATAATATTATATTATGTAGTTGAAATAAGAGAAAAAAAAAGAATTTTGAAAATAATGGAAACCAAACAAGAACCTCGAAATTTTTACAATTTTATTTTGACAAATTCCTTCTGTTGGACCAGTGTGCTGCAAACAAAATGAAAACTTTCGGACTAAAACTCGTAATTTTGAAACTTTGCCCACTAAAGTGAATTTCTTATGAACGAGTAGGGATCTGATCGCTATTTTCCCAAAACGAAATGTACGGGGCTCAGCCACTCCGACAGTCTACTCTTCTCTCCTCATCCCCAAAGGGTTGCTGTGCCTCACAAAACCCACCGCCACTTCCACCACCGTATTATTAAATTCCCGGAATGACCCTGACTTCCTTGACGTTCCCATCTAACTCCCTGCATCTCTCTCCCACATCCAAATTCACCATCTTCTCTTCACCAAATCATGCTTTCACTCCACACGCATGTCCAATTCCAAGAACCAGAACCGTTTCCATGTGCGTTCCAACCCGACACATAAACAATCTGGGCCCCAAAAAGACCCATAAAAAGAATTCTTCATCTTCCGAAGCGGAGGAGCTGGTTCATTCAGTCTTGAGAAATTTCAGAGAGAAAAAACCATTGGTGACTACTATGGATAAGTATGCCAAGTTTTTGAGAACTGAACATTGTTTCGTGCTCTTTGAAGAGCTTGGGAAGAATGATAAATGGCTGCAATGCCTTGAGGTTTGGCCCCTTGCCATTGATTTCATTTTTTTTCCCATCATTTTTCGAATTTTTCGTACATTTACAAAAATTCTTGATTACCATCCATTCTAGTAATCTTAGGGATATCTTTTGTATTTTTCGTTGATTTTAGCACTTTAGATGGAATTTTGAACTTTGCCCATTTGGCACTTTTGTTGGCCTGTGGCCATGCCCTTTACAAACCGTAGAATTTCATGTCATTATTTTGACAATGAACAGCTGTCTTGTAATGTAATTCTGAGAACGCTGAAGGTGATTGTAAAAAGGGGGCCAGGAATGCTCTTGTTGTACCTTGTATGAGCAGAGTGCTACTTAATAGAATTGGACAGTTAAGAGTTATATTAGCACTGGAGAATCAGAGTTCTTTTAGACTAAGATAGAAATTCTGATCTCTCGAGCTTTGTCTTTGTAATTTTATCTACAACAGATGATATTATGCATTTTTTCACCTAGGTCTTTTCAAGGGCATATTTTAATTTGTTCACAATGATTTCTTATTGTGGCGTCTGTTCTTTTAGGGAATGAATTTTATTCATGTGCTCGAGCATGTATGATTTTGTTATATGTCAAAATATGCTTGTCAATGTGAGTGCCTATGGGTATGTGGTGGTTTGTTATATGCGAGTATGCTTGATAAAAGATGCAAACTTTTGTTAAATGTCTTGAAGATTAATTAAGAAATCTATTATTTCTGCAAACTTAATCACATAGGTACAATTCTGATATAAATGCATATCCAGTGGAACTTGCTGTTGGGATAAAGGCCTTCTTCACTAATATCTCTAACATTCAGGTGTTCAGATGGATGCAAAAACAACGGTGGTACATAGCGGATAATGGGGTATATTCTAAGTTGATATCAGTTATGGGAAAAAAGGGCCAAACTCGGATGGCCATGTGGCTTTTCTCTGAGATGCGTAATAGTGGTTGTAGGCCTGATACGTCGGTCTACAATGCACTGATCACTGCCCACCTTCACTCCCGGGATAAATCCAAGGCTTTGGCCAAGGCTCTGGGGTACTTTGACAAGATGAAGGGAATGGAGCGTTGTAAACCCAGTGTTGTGACATATAACATTCTTTTGCGAGCTTTTGCTCAGGCAAAAAATGTTGATCAGGTTAATGTTTTGTTTAAAGATCTGAATGAGAGCATTGTGACCCCAGATATCTTCACATTTAACGGTGTGATGGATGCCTATGGAAAAAATGGGATGATAAGGGAAATGGAGTCTGTGCTTTCTATTATGAAGAGCAATCAGTTGAAGCCAGACATCATCACATTTAATTTATTGATTGATTCCTATGGGAGGAAGCAGGAATTTGAAAAGATGGAACAAGTTTTCAAGAGCTTGCTGCGTTCCAAGCACAAACCAACACTTCCTACATTCAATTCTATGATCAAAAACTATGGAAAAGCACGTCTCAGGGAGAAAGCGGAGTTAACTTTCCAGAAAATGACTGATATGGGATACAAACCAAACTTCATCACATATGAGTGTCTTATTACGATGTATGGATACTGTGACTATGTTTCACGGGCAAGAGAGATATTTCAGCAGGTGGTTGAATCTGAGGAGAAAAAGGTCTCGGCATTGAATGCGATGCTTGATGTCTATTGCATGAATGGCTTGCCTATGGAAGCCGACATGCTTTTTGAGAGTGCACATACTTCAAGACTGTTTCCCATTGATTCCTCCACTTACAAACTTCTTTACAAAGCCTATACTAAAGCTGACATGAAGGAACTACTACAGAAATTGTTGACGTGTATGGACAGAGATGGCATTATCCCAAACAAAAGGTTTTTCCTTGATGCTTTGGGAGCCATTGGGTCTTCAAGTGAAAACCAAAAGTCAACCAGAAAGACAGATGGTTCAAGCAGACAGACAGACCGTGCGAAGGCATAGGTGGATGTCTGGATGGATCTCATATGTATTCGGTGCACTCTTTTTATCTATCTGTATCTATGCTGAGGTCTGAGAACAGCTTTCCATGTGAAAGCCACTCTTGGTCGATCCAATACTATCTTACAGACTACTCGCTCAATTTGGTTCCCAATCCTTATGGTATGTATATACTTTCTGGCTTTTTTTCCAAGTGATCTATCATCACTAAAGCCACGGTACTTAATGTGCATTTGTGGAGGATGGAAGAGTAATTTTTTAACTCCAACTTAAATTTCTATTATCCCTTCCACTTTCCTTTCAAAATAAAGAACAAAATCTCCTTTTCTTCTCTTTGTTATTAGAGTTTTGAAAGTACCATTTTTATTGGTTTCAAGAATTTCATCACTCTGTTAAGTTTCTAAACCTGGGATTTCTTTTGTTATCTTTGTATTTGTGTTCCTGGTAATGACACTGTAGTGTATGTATAGGTCACTAACTCTTGAATCAAAGATAATATGATATGATAATTCAGAATCATCACACTGAATTGGAAGTCAACTTGTACAAAGAATGTTAATAAGGAAAGTCTTTAAACAAAAGCTATTTGAACCTGGCTCAGAATTCAGCTTAAATAATATCTGAAATTTGGTGAGATTAACTGACTGGAATACCCTTTTTTCCATCAATAAAAAGTAACTGGACTATCTTGTGTTAGTACATGCATGTGCTTGCGTGTATACTCTAACTTAGAGACCTTTCAGAGATACCTATATGGTCGTACTCATGCTGTATTGTGAAGATTAGATGATTTCAGAAGAAATTGGGGCTTCCTGTGGATATTCTCTTGATATTCTTGTTTAATTAAGGTTATAACAAGAATGACAATGAGAAGCAAATCATCCAGCTTATGATCATCTGTCTTTGCTACTGGAAAGAAATTTCTTGCAATGAGTTGTCAATGTCTCTGAGTTCATCAACATCTCCAGTGTATGAACATCTCTTCGAGTTGGATCTGAAAATAATTAAATTAGACAACTTAACAATTTTGATGAGATACTTGAGATTCTTGTTTTTACATTCTTGAGCAGATGTATAACGACTAAGTTTTGGTTTAACTTTCTTCAAGTTGGAAGTTTTAGTTTTTGAATTTCTAATTCTTGAAATAAAAATGATTAAAAACATGTATTATTTTTATGCATAATTAATTTGTGTGACATCATAAATAAGATTCATGTTAAATACATTCTTTTGCTATAGGTGGGAATGAATGAAATCAGTTATTGACGAAGAGAGAGTTCATAAATTGAGTAGAATTATAGACTTATAGTGGATATCTTGGGCACATTCCAAATTACTTACATCTGATGTTTACACAGAAAGCCTTCTAACATGAAAATGTAAATCCCATAGAAAATTTAATGATATGAGATGTGGTTGAGACCATTTCAGTTGTGAGTAAACATGAGTGGACTTGAAATTCATTTATCAGATATATCAATTTCAAAGAGGCAGGTCTCATGGGTTTTATGACTTGTAGTTACATGATTGGAGGCTGTGTTGATTGAGGGTAAATAAAGGACTGTCAACTTAGATGCTTGAAACATGTTTTGCGTAGCTTTAACGAAACTCCCATTCATAAGAGTGAAGTTTTCTCGGTCAAACAAGTGAGAATAGGGAAGGGTAGACCATAACTAATTTTGCATGTTGTAGTTGCTTAAATCTTCCAATAGATCTGGAATTGAACCGAATGCGTAAAAGGATTCATGTAGTTGACTTCGGCTTAGCCCTTGGCTACTGACTGATCCTCTTGCCTACAACCTTATGTCCAATAAGTGCATTCCCTATACTATTAGTTAACATGTAATACCCCTCCCCCCTCTCCTTGCTTCACTAACTGCCCTTGAGCGTGACTCTTAAGGGCTCTACCTAGCCAACCTCAATTTGTTGGAAGGATACTTAGTTTAGCCCCTGTTTGGACCGATTAAAATCTTAGTCAAAGTCAACAATTCATTTCAACCACTTATTTTATGGGTCCCACAACTTTTCAACCATACATTTCATCGACTTCTATCAAAATTTACTAAAAAATTGATTTTAATTCCCACCAAACCTGAGCTTAATGTTTTTCTTCTTTAGATATGAACTCAAGCCTCTGTACTCACTTTGCCCCTTATGAGTTTCCTCCTGTTCTTTTGCCACAGGTACTAATGTTTCGAGATCATATGTATGAATGTTTGTGAACATGCTAATTTTAGTCTCAAACATGTGCATCCAAGAACATGCTACTAATCCAAAGATGGATCTTTGGATGATGGAATTGCTGAGGTGGTATCTTGGAATATGTTTTAGTACTTGTAACATTGATATGTTCTATGTTGTCATGCTAACTTTCCTCTTGTGCCACTCTTCTTTCTTTTAAACTTGATTTTGATTTGTAAAATGATCGAAGACATTGAGAATGTTACATTATTAATGTCCTATTAACTAGTCAGTATTCTTTTATTTGTCCACAACAATATTAACTCGTTCGTTTCTTTGGTATTGGTTGTTTTCGCTTTCTTGTTGTATGGCATTCAAAATTTTGCATTTTCTTTCATATTGTTTATTCTCGCTTTCTTGTTGCTCTTTTGTGCTGGAGAACAGAGATCTTACAGGAATACATGAGCATTTTCAATAGAAAGCTAGGTGGAAGTCAAAAAAGTCCACGTAGACATAGATGGAGTTATATATATTGTTTGAGTTTGTTACGGATAGTCAAGTGTTGTGCGATTTAGCTTTTCTTTATAATTTGTAAGTATAAGTTGATATGCATACTACACCGAACGTAGATGAGATGTGAACTTCTTCCGACAGTAATGTTTCGCCTGCTAGGCACTAAGTTACCCATTTATTCAGCCTCCCAACGCTCGGACTTCTCGAAGTAAATGAAGAACACGAACAGCATATGGAAGACAAGAAATGCCGTAAATGAACATAGGTATTTGCTTCCCCAACTTTTATTGCTTCTCAATAAAAGAACACTCACAAAACTTTTGACTAAGGATCACAACAACGCTATAGTGCCTTGCAAACGTGAACATAATATTATTAAGTACATATTTGGTAGAACAATATTTTAACTTCTTTTTCTTTGTGAAAACAGTTTGAGCTCTGTTCAATTCTCCTTACTATGTTATAAGAGATGCAACAAGGTTCGGTGTATGCAAGCATGTTACGAGGACCTCGTCCAAAGTGAACTTAAAGCTCGAAGACACTGAAAGTACTCTCCCAAGGCAAGGAGGCCTCGAGGAGCTTGGTGGAAGTTAAGAATCTGAGATATCTGCTGCAGGTTTCTTAACGAAGATGATCTGGCTGTTTTTGAGTTAAGCAATTAGATCGATTCATGCTACTACAACCAACAGAGGAAAGGAAACAATAATGGGAGAAATCTTAATAATTCACTATAAGCTTTATAAATGAGCAAGAAGAATATACCTAATTCACAAACCTTAGTAGAGCTTCCAATTTCTTCATTGCAGCGCCTATCTGCGGGAGGTAGTTGTCTTCACCCGGTCGACCACAACATACAGTTTCTGCGAGAATTTGACGAATTTTTATCCATTCCCTGTGATAATGTGTCTTCTGCTTGCTGATGCAACTGTCTAAGGTTATAAACCTCCAATTGTAGTTGATCTAACAAGGATTCTAGATGTGTTGGCAAAAGAACCTGTCCATAGATATAAAGCTATTGCCAACTACTGCCTTGTGTACAAGAGTGAAACGAGAATCTTGGAAATGAAACTAACTTCTGTAAATAGAATCAAATTGCCATTGCAGATTTACAGTCGTTCACCATTTTTACTTGTCGTTGCAACTGTAGATTGAGGAGATTACGAGGTTTTCTCTCAGATCTTAAGGTGTAGGAAACTAGAATAACTTAATAAAGAGATTATAATTCCCAATATACCCATACAACATAAATTAAAATTGCCTCCACACTGGTGGAAATAAGTGAACAGAATAATTAGGTTCTATACAATTCAATGTATATATCTTACGCTCTTAAATTATTCATATCTCAAAAATATGCTTTTTTTTAACTGTCGTTTAATAGAAATGAAGCACAAGGAGTGTGGGATGACTCAGATATGAAGCATGCATCAATACATCAACTTTAGAATCTTTGATAGCTGGAAGCCCCCAGTCCACCATGAGAAATAACGTTCATCTGATGTTTTCCACCTGACAGACATAAGATAGAATATATCAGCCTTTGAACACAACAATTTTCCATAGTAAATACGAATCCAAATGCTGATAGTAGAATAATTAGTCTTTGAATTATGATACAAGAGTAGACTATTAAAAATTGGCAGAACTTTAAGATGGCAATGGGCCGGGTCAACAATTCCCATCCCCCGGCCCCATATGGTATTTTATCACCTTATCCCACCCCATGCCCAATTAAAGCGGGGCGAAATTTATCATCACGTTTATTTTTTTCTTTTATTTTTGTATCTTTGATCAGTAAATATTATTATTTTTTAATTTATTAAGAACGTCTCATGTTCTCTTTGAAAATGATGATAAATCTTTTCTTTTTGTTTGATAAAAAATGTAAATTCGAAATTAACTTTAAATGGGATGGAGATCATGTTTTCCATATTCGTCTCGTACTCGCTTCGGGGCCGACCCCCTTCCCCGTCCCCGTCCCCACCGTTTTTATCCAATTA
>CAIGRN010095212.1:1384-12891 GCA_903798345.1 Fraxinus anomala | reverse complement strand
AATTATAGACGTGTCGAGAGCTTGAATTGTTTAAATTAACATATTTCGTTGAAAACAAGGGGGGCATTTTCCTTAATTTTTAAATTTGAAGTGCTATTTCTATCGATTGCAATTTCGCTAGCTTATCACTAGAACTCGCTCGAGGGACAGCAGTAGAAGCTGCCTTGCTCGCTTATCGCCCAAGATTCGCTCGAGTGACAGCCCGTTAATTGGAATATTAACGTCATTTTACAAGGGTTTTTCGTATTTTTCCCTTTTCTTCCACTTGATTTCACTCCAAATTTCATAACCCACCCAAAATCTTTATTTTGCCATGATTTTAATCACCTCAAATCACTGGGTTGTGGTGCTATTTCATCAAATCATCGAATTTCTAGAGGTAAATCCCTAAATTCCCTAGTTTCTCTCGTTTTCTTCAATTTATTTTGGGTAAATGGTTTTTGGTCAATCTGGCTTCCATTTTGTCATTTGTTCTCATGTGTCCAGTGATTATCATACCACATTATCACATATTGCACAATTTTGCACCAACATTTGGCTTCCTTGGTCGATTTTTTGGCTTTGATTGTGGTGTTTCTTTTGCATGTCCACTGTTTTTAGCTTTTACAAAGATTTGGATATATGTTTGTGGATGCACTGCACGGTGTTGATTTAAGAATTAGGGTTGTGAAGATGTTGCATGATATCTTTTCATTGTGGGTATATTTTTTTTATTTTGTTTGAATTTGTGGTGTGATGATTGCAGAGTTTGGGTTGATATTGTGTTGAGTTCAGAGTGTTGTTGTCGTGTACATTGAGGTTGGTTTTTTTATGGCATTCGGCTTGGTCCATTGGAGTGTCGGGTTGGAGTGTGCATAGCGGTTGATGTTGGGACCGCATAGAGACCTCACGTCACTACGTCTTGACGTCCGTCCCTACATCATGACATCACGGCACACGTCATATCTTCACGTCACTTACGTCTAGGCATCATTGCATGTCATCATGCATTTACATTAGGGCACGTTACTTGTCATTTTCTCTGCCTCGTTTTACATGCATGTATGCATAACATACATTTCATGATTTAGCTTGTCATATCTCGAAGTTTTGATTTTGTGTTTCATTTCTTTCAGATGCGGCCTAAGAGAGCATGCACTTCTACTTCCACTCCTAGTATTTCGACTTCTTACAGTTGCACTAGGTTCATTTCTACTGTTGCCCAAGATGAATTTGGGTTACAGTTTTCTCTTCGTCCTATACTCTTTGAGCGCGAGGTCATCATGTCCGACCTTTCACCTAACCTCACTGCTATTTTCACTTCTCGGGGCTGGGAACTTTTGTTGGTCGAGTTAGTCCCTCCACCGAGTCTTTTAGTTCAGGAATTCTATGCTAACATCCATGATGTTAGTGGTCCTACTATTAGAGTTTTCCTTCGGGGTAGGGTAGTTAAGGTTACTCCGGACGTTATCTCGAGTCTTGTCCATATTCCTCGGGTCGTCCACCCCATGTTTCCCTATCTCACTCACGATTCTCTTCCGACGGATTCCTTAGTCCGTTCGACGGTGTTTAACATACCGTTGGAGGGAGGTCCCAATGCTATTCGCTCTGGATATCTTCTGACTGAGCAACAGATTTTGTGGCGTATTGTGTGCACGAATCTATGACCTGTCTCCCACACTTCTTCATTATTGATAGAGAAGGCTCGTTTTCTCTATGCCCTTCTACATGGCGATTCCATTTATTTGCCTCCTTTCATATGCCAGCACATCTTGAGGGCCTTTCGTTTGATGCGGATGAGGGTTGGGCTGCCATATGCTTGCCTTATTCATAGGTTAGTCATTGCCTTAGGAGCTAGTTTTCCCCAAGGGGGTCCGAGACAGGTTTCACAGTCGATTGGCCATACCACCATTGCCCAGAGTAGGTCTCATGCTTCTTTCGAGCTAGCACAACCAGTTGACCCGACTGTGCCAGCTGATCCTAATGATGACCTCATTTCTTTTGACCCTTCGAATTTTCCTTCATTTTCTAATGATCCTCCGCTTTCTGATATCCCGTCGACTTCAGCTTTAGCTCATTCTCTTTAGCAACAGTTCATCCTCCTTCTGAGTCAGTCCCTTCTACTTCTGCTTCTGCTCCTATTGACCCTCTACTTGCTTTCTTAGGACAGATGATCGTGTTGATCAAGCAACAAGCTCTTATGATGACAGAGATTATACAACTTCGTGCCACCGTTGATCCCCACACCGCCGACTTTGCTACACTGCAGGGTGCTGTTGGATACATTCAGCGTGGCCTATGGTGGATGGTCGCCATTGGGATGATGCTTCCTAGGAGAGGACAGACTCTGATGATCTTATGATGCTGGTGGTGCTTCTTAGTTCTAGGCTTACCCCTTGTCATTGGGTGACAATAATGGAGAGTACAATCGATAGGCAGCACTTTTTTTATAGTTTTGTGATATGAGGAGTCTCTATCTAGATTTTTGGACTTACATGATATATGATATCTGGATATACTTAACATTTTGCTATATATAAAATTGATATCATTTCTTTTACTTGCACTTTATGATTTACATTTTATATTATGTCTCAGAGGTCGTTGAGGAGAGACGTGGATACTTATATTTATCCCATCTATTTCTACATCAAAACATTCATATTTTTGACATTTATATTTATATCTCTTGTCATTTTGTAACAAAAAGAGGGAGTAGATATTTTAATTGGGAGTTGATATTCTTGCTCTCAAAGGAT
This sequence comes from Fraxinus anomala, assembly GCA_903798345.1. Lineage (NCBI taxonomy): Eukaryota > Viridiplantae > Streptophyta > Magnoliopsida > Lamiales > Oleaceae > Fraxinus > Fraxinus anomala. The sequence goes on along the minus strand of CAIGRN010095212.1, from coordinate 10,153 downwards.
GAATATATTTAATTTTTATCTATTTATTTGATGTACAACTTTTGGTTTCAGTTCTTCTAAATTAAGTTTGATGTTTTAGTAGTATCAATGTATCTTCGTGGTATGTTGGATTTCATTATACTATGTCTTAGTTTAGCTTGTGTTATAAAACTGAAAAATATGCTTTCTAATTTACAGTTGCATAAATGACACTTACTTGTGATTATTATTGATCCTGTTTTTTACACATTTTACACTAGTATTTGAGTTGTCTATTTCAGGAAATAGGTACTACAGTTTTTCATTCACGACAGTTGTTAGTTGTAGGTTGTGTCATTTTTTGAGTCTGTAATTTTTATTTGATTACTGGTTTGAAATAGATTATTATTTTGTCACAATGCCAAAGGAGGAGTTTGTTAGGTTTTAGTTGATTTATGTAATTGAAAATTTCTGTGGACAAAATGACTTATAAGCCAGCTTTCCATGGAGCTGTTGGTGGCTAAGCATGATACCACAAACAAATGCTCCTCTCAAAGTTAATCCTCGACAGCCTTGGCTTCTCCTTGTTGCCCTTGAGTCTTGCATATCCTTTCTATGTCCTCTAACTAACAACACTTGTGTCATCTTGTATATAGCCTCCACCAACCCTTTTTCCAGCGGATGATTGGTTTTTTTGTAGAAAGGGCAAGGTGGAAAGACTTTAGTATTATTGCTATAGTCATTTTTGTTGTTTCTAGAACCTCTAGGCTGCTTGTTGTTATTCTGCTTATTTTTCTTATTTTTTCTAGCAATGTTGTTCTGTGATTTGGCTTGAAAAGCACCTTCCACATATCGTTCTTGCCTCATAAGCCTCCTTTGTTCATGTGCTTGCAGTGCGTTCAACAATTCTACTAAGATGATGTTAACAAATCTTTTGAGTTTTCCAAGGATAAAATTGCAGCCTCAAACTTTTTAGGAATTGTCACTAGGATCGTTTGAACTATTCTAGAATAAAAAAACTCAGTGCCAATGAGTCTTACTTTGTTGACAATGCCAAGAAATATATCCGAATATTCCTTGACTATTTCTGATTCTTTCATCTCTTGCATCTCGAATTCTCAGATCAAATCAGCACTTACATTCCGTTGGCCCTTTCATTTCCTTCATGTTCTTGCTTCAAAAAATTACAAATTTCCTTGGTTGTTTCAATGTAATTATTCTGGTAAAAATGGTGTATGAGGCAGCTGCAAACAAGGTTGCTCTTGCTTTTAATTTTCTTTACTTTTTCTCCTTTTGATTTTTGATTTGTGCAATGGATGGATTGTCTGGCAAGGGTGGAACTTTATATACTTGTTCAACAACCTCCCACAGATTATTAGCATCAAGATAGGCTTCCATTCTAATAGCCCACACTTGATAATTTATTTCATCAAACACTGGAGGTGCAATTGCAGTGAATGAAGCTTCTGAATTCTTTCTAAATAGGTTTAGGTTTTTGTATTTGTGCAGAGATAGGTGATAAGTGTTTGGGAATTGTATTTGGACTCACTCAATGTCACAGGTCCCTCAAGATATAGCTCTGACCAATCTATTGGTTATTTAGAAAAGAAAAGGGCAAAGATAATAAGAATTTTGAGACTACAGAAAACTAATTTTTATTGATCAACAAGTCATCTATTTATACAACATAATAAAAATTGAAATGTAGGAAAATTTGCTATAAATTGAGCATATCAAAAATAGTATGATAAAATCATCATAGTCCTAATAGTCATTGACTTCTTTATTGCCTAAAGAACAGAAAAAAAATGAAAATGATTTTCTGTTAACAGCTTCATGAGTAATCCAGACAACAAACTACCAAAAATCTGAATAAGTTCAAATGGCCAACCCTCAATCTCCATTTATGTAAATGGCCTTTGACTAAATTATCTAAAATAAAATAAAATTTAATTATTTAAAAGTATGAAAAGACCATTTTAACCTCTCTTGTAAAACCAAATTGAAGAATGAATTGGGTCTTTCATTCACGTCAAAAATCATATTCTTCCTCAAATCAAAATTGAAAACCTTCTTCTCCTTCAAATTCCCAAAAATTGTCTTCTTCTTCAAATTCCCAAAACTCATTTTCTCTTTGACATCAAAAATCATTTATTCTCCTTCTTGTGAGGGCGACGATTGTGGAAGATTTTGAATTGAATGAAGATATTGATATCTACCAAGGCGGCGATCGTTGAGGGAAGGTTTTTAGGTTCGAAATTTGTATTCTTCTTTTCCAAACCCACAATGAGCTCCCATTTAGGATTTTGAATATTAAAGTTCACATAAATCCATACATTCGGTAAAATCAATGTAAGTTTTTTGTATTTTGAAATGTTAAGTTAATAGAAAATGGGACTCTGCAAAACTCTAGATATTATTCTCACTGCATCTGGGTGTGTGGACGTAGAAAAATTTTAATACTCATTTCATCCATGCTTACATATTATACACTTACTGTTTTGAATTTTCTCACAAAGGATGTCAATTGCCAAAAATGGCAGGACATTTCATGTGGATCTATAGGAAGATTGTTATTTTTTTGTATTGCTTGCTAAAGTTATTTTGTGGAAATTTGAGCTCTTGAGCAGTGGATAAATTGGGTTTAGTGGAATGACTGATGTTTTGCCTGATTGGTGTGTATCTTGTTCACTTTTGTGTATTTGATTGATTTGATTTCATAGCAAATGTTCTTTTTATAAAAGTGCTGCATTCTTTACATATATTTGGCTAATGTTTATAGACTTTTTTTTATAATTGGTCAAACTTGAGATTTACAAGCATTATCCACTTATTCACAATTCATTTTTATGTATTTATAATTTAAATCGTTTTTAAGCATTCTCCAAAAATGATGAAAATAGTTTGGTTGAATGAAGTTGTAAAATTACTACTGATTTAGAAATTTGTATTTGAATATTCTGATTTTGTTTTATTTAATAACCTTGTCACCGATCTGTCTTGAAAGTTATGTGCCGACTTTTCTATTTTGTCGTTGGTTATGGAAGTTATTGTCGCCATTTTTCTATTATGGTGGGGAACTTGGGCATTATTTTCAATTACTAACTAACCAAAAGTTTATTTGTCTCCGTCATGTGGAAAGACGGATCTATGTTTCTACTTTGTTTTTTCATGCATTGAACAGTAAAGGGTTGGGAAATATTGAATGTGTACATTTGTTTCTTACCTAACATGATGTGAATGAAAGTAAATGTTTTTAGTGCCTATTTTACTATTTGGCACCTTGTAGATTCCGAGAATTTATGAATTTATACAGTATAAAAACAGTTTTCACAAGTGCATTGTATGGTATAATCCTACTCTATCCCTTCATTAATTACCATGGAATGGAATCCAATGTTCACGTGGCACGATAACAAAACTACTTGTTGAAGTGATGCATGGAACATTCACTCTTCTGCCCCTAGAGGAGGTTATACCTTTGCTGATAAAATTTCATGTCACAAGTGATGACAAATATTATATTTGTTAGGTACTATATTAGTTTAGTGTTGAGAACTAATGTAACTTCACAACGATTTTGTAGATCTTACTGCAGGATATTCACTTTCAAGTACATAGAATTTGTGCAAGTAATGATGGATGTAAATGCAATTCGTTTGGATTGTGTATCGATATGGCGATAAAAATTGGTTGTAGAGTTGTTGGCATGGGACTTCGAGCATTAGATTGCTTTTTGTTATTTTGTTTGATATTTGACGGTATTATGTATTTATTTTGTTTTATTTGTCTAGGATAGTTAAATTGAATTGAAGTTTACATATTTTAATACTTTTGAATCTTTAAAGTTAAATATCATACATGCCACGATATTGATATCGTTCCGGACCAATTAAACGATATTTAGGTCCTTACGAGAAAATATAACTACTACTTCACATAATGATATAGACTTCATTCCTATAAATGTCAATATTTCTAGGATGTTGTCTAGCTACCAGTTAGTGCATTTGCAACTGTAATGATTATAGATATTGAATATAATTGAAATTTACATATTTTCATGCCCTTTTATATCTTTCAAGTTTACATATTGTACATGTCCATGGTGTTGATGTAATTAATATTCACGTAATGATATGCACTTTGTTTTGTGGCACAAAGTATTTAATGTCATTCCAGTGCAAAAATGTACTCATTTGAAAAACGACGGTGAAATTGTTCCTGAGACACAAAAAGATATAGAAGTTGTTTCAGTACGAAAATTACACTGACTAACATAACGATATTGAAATCGTTCCTAAAATAGAAAACTATTTAGATATTGTTTCGGCATCAAATACACAATGCTTCATTGATTTTCATAACGACATTGACATCATTCATGGATCACAAAACAATATAGATGTCGTTTCAATACGAAAATTGTACTGATTAACATAACGATATTGAAATCGTTCCTGAAACAGAAAACGATTTACATATCGTTTCAGAATGAAATACACACTGCTTCACTGAACTTTTCTTTGTAGTGTCAAACTCATGAAATAATATAACGACATCGTTTCAATGCAAATTTGATGAGTTCGTAACCGCTACATTTCAAATAATAACAACAACGACATTGATATCATTTTCTTTCATTCAAAACAACATCCATATCATTTTAGATAAAATCATAACTAAAATGATATTTATGTCTTTTCCTTTCATATCAAATGATGATGATATCGTTGTAGTGTTAAACCCACAAAATAACGTAACTACATCATATCGTTTTAGAACAAATTTGACGAGTTTGAACTCGTTTCTGTTGAAATTGTAACTAAGACGATATAGATGTCGTTTCTTTGTACTGAAACTACAATTATATCGTTGCAATGTCAAACACACGAAATAACATAATGACATCCATATCATTTCAGTGCAAATTTGATGAGTTCGAGATTGTTATAGTTCAAATAACAACTACAACGATTTTGATATGGTTCCTTTCATTCAAAACGACATCCATATCATTTCAGCTAAAATCATAACTAAAATGACACTTATGTCATTTTATATCAAACGACAATGATATCGTTGTAGTGTTAAACCCACAAAATAACGTAACGACATACATATCGTTTTAGAACAAATTTGACGAGTTAGAACTCATTTCCGTTGAAATGGTAACTAAAACAACCTCGATTTCGTTTTGTTGCACTGAAACGATGATAATATCGTTGTAATGTCAAACACACAAAATAACATAATGATATCCATATCATTTCAGTGCAAATTTGATGAGTTCAAAATTGTTACAGTTCAAATAATAACAAAAATGAATTTGATATCGTTTCCTTTCATTGAACACGATATCGTACTCGTTTCAGTTAAAATCGTAACTAAAATGACACTAATATCGTTTCTTTTCCTACCAAATGATTCGACTGTCCACGATCATTCAACATACCTCCAGCATATGTATGATGATCGAAAGAGGGCATCAAGTGCGTTGATAGCATTCGATTGGCTCAGAAAGAATGAAATGAGATACTTTCTTTTTATTGAAACAACTTAAAGGTGGTAGACAACTATGAAATGCAAATGTTCCCATTGTTTCTATTGATTGAGATTGAACTCGCTTGATGATATTTTTATTATCTTACGTACGATGGATGTATGTCGGGTGGCCGTAGATGGTTGAATCGTTATTTCTAAGCATAACGATATAGTTATCATTTAAAATGTAAAGAAACGATATCAAATTTGTTGTAGTTGTTATTTGAACTGTAATGATGTTGAACTCGTCAAATTTGCACTAAAACGATATGGATGTCATTATGTTATTTCATGTGTTCAACACTACAATGATATAATTTTCGTTTCATGTGAAAAAAAATGACATATAGGTCGTTTTAGTTACGATTTCAACTGAAACGAGTTTAAACTCGTCAAATTTGTTCTGAAACGATATGGATGTCGTTACATTATTTCGTGGGTTTAACACTACAATGATATCATTGTCATTTGATATGAATTGAAACGACATAAGTGTCGTTTTAGTTATGATTTTAGCTGAAACGAAATGGATTCATTTTGAATGAAAGGAAACTATAACAAATTCATTGTAGTTGTTATTTGAACTGTAACGATCTCGAACTCATCAAATTTACACTGAAATGATATGGATGTCGTTATGTTATTTCACGTGTTTGACACTACAATGATATAATTGTCGTTCAGTACAAAGAAACGGTATCTATATCATTTTAGTTACGATTTCAACAGAAACGAGTTCAAACTCGTCAATTTTGTTTTGAAAAGATATGATGTAGTTACATTATTTTGTGGGTTTAACACTACAATAATATCATCATCGTTTTGATATGAAAAGAAATGATACAAGTGTCGTTTTAGTTATGATTTTATTTAAAATGGTATGGATGTGGTTTCGAATGAAAGGAAACGATATCAATGTCGTTGTTGTTATTATTTGAACTGTAACGATTTCGAACTTGTCAAAATTGCACTAAAATGATATGGATGTCGTTAGTTATTTCGTGAATTTGACACTACAAAGAAAAGGTCAGTGAAACAGTGTATATTTCATACTGAAATGATATGTAAATTGTTTTGTGTTTCATGAACGATTTCAATATCGTCATATTAATCAGTGCAATTTTCATATTGAAGCGATATCTATATCGTTTTGTAACCCAGGAACGATATCAATGTCATAATAAAAATTAGTGAAATAGTGTATATTTGATACCGAAACGATATCTAAATCGTTTTCTGTTTTAGGAACGATTTCAATATCGTTATGTTAGTCAGTGTAATTTTCGTACTGAAACGACTTCTATATCGTTTTGTGTCTCAGGAACAATTTCACTATAGGTTTTTGAATGAGTGCATTTTTGTATTGGAATGATATTTACATCAAGTATACTAGCAGCCGCAACAAGATAATAGATGAAAGTCTTTTTTAGAGTTTGGGTATAATGCGAATATGTGACCTTTAATTCCACCATCAAAACCAGGACTTAACCTTGGACACGTGGGAAAACTAACATATTACTGCATATCGCATCATATTAATGTATTTTATTTTGCCAAGTTTGGTTGGAGACAAGTAACTCTCACACCTCTTGAAGAATACATCAGCTATAATTCTAGGATTATGATATACAACAATTAGATTTTTACAACTGAAAGAGTAGATCTTAATAAAAAATAATTCAGTCTCTAGAGATGCAAATAAATACTCTTTTTAACTTTCAAGTATCTTTACAATGTTATCAAATCTATGGGCACATAATGGCACATAATTGAAAATAAAACTGCCACATAAATGTTATTGAGCATCCAGTTAGTACTTAACATTTCTCGTGTTCTAATGAAGTCTTTCAGCTAAGTTACATATGCAAAGCTCTAAAGTTATTGTCATGGGCAAACAACTAAATATTTAAAGCTTCAGACTCCTATCCCATCACGTTTTATATAAATACTAACATAACATTGCTTTCAGGCTTCTGAAATCTCATAGAAGCTCACTTTTATACCGTCAGTTAACAAGATTAGATAGTGTAGTTTGGGAGTAATTCTCCTGCCCTTTAACTCTCTGCGGAATTGAGAAATCTTCATTTATGCTGCTCCTCTTAATTACTCCATCGACAATTTCTCCATCTTCAAAATTATCCTTGTCAATTCAACATAATTTGTATCATGATAGAAGATGTTCATCTTTGTGCCTTTAATAATTCTAAAATCAGAATTTATATCATCAATTGCAGCAATAATTTCAGGCTTGGGCTAGAATAATGTAAACAAAGCTCCAACATTCACCATCCTTGGACCAACAAGAGCAGTGTCATTTCCAGTCATGCCATAACCTCCATGGGCACCCACAAACAAGAAATGAATATAAAAAGTACTTTCATTATATACATATGGCATCCATTTCCAAGAACCCAAGGATATGAGCAATTGATTCTTCAAATAACCATATTTTCAAGAAATCAAATACATATTAGCAGATTTATTAGGACAAAAAGGCTAAAAAAATCTAGAATTTGAATTCAAACAATCTAAGATTTTCAACACATAGGCTGCCTCTAACCAAGAAGAAACCCAAAATTGATTTTAGGATTTCATAAAGAAGAGAAGACGATGATAAGGAAGGGAGAAAATTTGAGATATTGACCTCCTGCAAGAATAAATGGAACCCAAAATTGATTTAGGGCTAAATAGAAATATGAAAGAGGAATTAGGACAATAATGTCTTTTTGTATACAATGATATTTTGGTCATTTACAAATTGTATTTTTCAGTTCTTGGTATCTTGAGGCCTTCTAACTGAAAAAACATTATTGTTGGACTTTTTAAACTAACAATTGGTTTGACTAGGCCTCTTAAATGAAAGCCCCAAAAAACTGGACATGGACTTGAAGTGGGCCATGAAGAAAAAAGAAACATGCCAACTCAAATAGTAAATACATAACAAAGTTTTTTTTTTCCCCGATGAATTTGGAATCACTAAAATAAGAAACTCTAAAATGATAAAATCACATTCAATAAAATATTGTTCTAAAGGGTAATTAACGCATAACTTCCCCATATTTCATTGTTATTGTGGAAAACGTTCGTATCTTTCATTTGTTTTGGCAATTTCACCCTTATTTCCATCTTTCATTGCGCAAAAGATCATTTTCTTCCATTTTCTCAATTTAAAAAATATGAAAGGACAAATATACCCTTTTCTTTAAATAATACATAAGGAAAAAGAAAAAAAAAAAACTAATTACAATCATATTCCTAATTTTTTTT
>CAIGRN010095209.1:0-21912 GCA_903798345.1 Fraxinus anomala | reverse complement strand
CTCAATAGAATTCAAAAAGTTTGTATACGAAAATGTGGTCAACTCCGCCTGCCCTACATTTGAACAATAAATCAGTGACCTACTAGTGATCAATTTGGTTTCTCCTTTCAAAATCACTTGAGGTCATACAAACTGCCCCGACCATGAATACAAGATCGATAATCCCCTCAACCACAAAAATAAAAAAAATGAATAAAATCTCAGGCGACAACCATGAGCTTCAGCATTAGAATATGGATAGGGATGTTGTCCCTTGTCCAAACAGCTCATGTAAAAACATAAATAAAATAGAATTTTCACTATCGAACCAAAATCATAGGTTGTATAAATTTATGAAATCTGCATACAATAAAAATTTCGGGCTTTTACAATGATAGAAAGATGACGGTCCAACATGAAAAATCAAACACGATTAGCACGCTTTCATATAAAAGTACAACATTTATTTTTATATTTTTATGACTATTATACATATAATTGTCACAGAACACCATGTTTTGTGAAGCTAAAAGTTGAGATGGGGAAGACTTATCAACCCACCATCCACCACTATGTCATGGCCGGTAACAAATGCAGAGTCATTAGAAACTAGGAATAGTACTGCATCTGCTATATGTTCAACCGTCAATGTTAATCCTTTCAAAGAAGTGAATGGTCCAAATACCTTTTCAACTACCTCGCTTGTCGTCAAGCCAGTGTCTACAGTTATCGATGTAGCAATGGCAGATGGTGATACACTATTAACCCTAATTCCATGAACCCCAAGTTGTTGACTAGCTGTTCGTACCAAACCCAATACAGCATTCTTGGACATGAAGTAGTCGGTCATGCTTGTTCCCCCCCTCCAGTTGTCGACCACCGCACTTGCAGTACACACGATGGTCCCCTTTACACCTTTCGCCACCATCGCAAGTGCAGCATGCTTTACGCAAACAGCCATACCGCATACGTTGACCTTAAACAACTGATCAAATTGTGAGAAATCAAGATCGAGTAGTTTTTGATCAGACTTACTCGCTATTCCTGCGTTACTAAACATTATATCAAGTTGACCATATTTTTGAACAGTCCAATCAACCATGTCCTTCACTTGTTTTTCATCACTGACATCACAGTGCACATAGCTGCACCTCTCCGAGCCAATGGATTCCACCACTGCTCGACCTTTCTCATCTTGTACGTCAACAATCACAACCGCTCGTGCACCATGATTGGCAAAAACATGGGCTGTGGCCTCCCCGATGCCGCCTGCGCCACCAGTGACAATTGCAACTTTGCCTTGTAGCTTATTTATGGGCAAAACTGATTCAAGATGTGCCATTTTTGAAGTTATTAAAATCTGAAAATAGATGGCTTATGGTTTTCACTTTTCCTAAGGTTTGAAAAGAAAATTGCAGTCTCTTAGAACTCGATTGATGACGATTTATATAGGCAGCATCAGCCTACTTTCCTTTTTGGCGGCGTCTGTTTTCAACACCAGGTTTTGACTTTACAATATTATTTTCGGGGCTTAAATATTTAAATGAGATGTTTGATTTGGTATCCATACAAAAGAATGAGTTCAAATCTTATCGTAATCCATTTATAAAAATTGTGCAAGGATAACAATTTTAATGAAAAACTGTTCGAGCACACGTACATGTGATGGCTTGTAAAACGACAAAATTAAAATTAATAAATGCATCATTCCTTAATAACTTGAACTATTAGATGAGAATTCAACATTTTTCGTTAATATTATGAATTATAAGTGCTAAAATATTAAATTAAAAATATTCTGCTGAATTAAATTTATTGTCCAATGATCATGCAGTCAAATAAACATTTATATTCATAACAATATTTGTTTAATCCTATTTGGTAGAGATTAAAATTAGATTTTTAGTAAATTTTAATAAAAAATGATGAAATATATGATTAAAAAGTTATGAATTGCCTGAAACATGTTATTAAAATTAATTGTTGACTTTGATTTAAATTAAAATTTAAATTTTAATCCCTATCAGATATGGGCTTAATTGGGATCTAGGTGTTCTTATTCGAATAATTTTAGCAACAATTAATAGTAAAAAAAAGAGTGATCTTTTATTGACTATTTTGGGAGTGTTGGCCATTCAAAGTAGTCAAATTTGACCGACGAATTACACCATTATCTGTTTGATATGTCTTCAATCACTATAAAATTTGAACATCTAATCACAATCATGCATTCATTTTTTTTAAAAATAATTTCAATACTTAGAAGACATTAAATGATAAACACAACTAAATAAATCACATAATATTATTTTTAGTTGAGCTTATCACATTATGACATTTAAATTGGTGCTCTAACACCAGTGGTGTTAGATATTATTATTCTCGTATATTTCTCAGTTTTCGAAATTGCTAACTTCAATAATGAAGGAAATTACTGTATCTATATTCAACGATGCTATGCTATATCAATATCCTCACCATTTAAATAATTGTCTTGCTGTTGAATCTTGGGCAATTCAACTTCATAGATTGCAGTCTCGACAGACTTGCGCTTCTTCTCGTGCAGATCTTCCTCAGTAGTGGGAAGATATAGATAGAGAATAGTTGCTATCCCAGACAAGTTTACGTCTCCAACTACGATGAGATCCTTTATGAACTCTATGATTGCTATGAAATAGAAGCTTTTTCCTATACTCTAATTATAAGTCTATTATTGTGTTTCGAAATTCTTAGGGTAAAAAAAAAGCTTCAAGAAGTAGAAACTTCTTGACAAAGCTTCTATCAAAGAGGTGGGGTGTTCACTTTATTGATTTAACTTTCACTTAAAATTAAAGATAGTGGTCGGGCGGGCAATGAAGGCTCACTAAAGTCGTAATCAAATTATAGCACAAACAAAGAGCAATAACAATTATCATTCACGTTAAAATAAGATCAATTTATTTGCTCTTTTCTTGATTCTTCCTATGATTCCCTCATAACAAAAAAATCATTACAGAATTTTATTGATCAGACGAATATAAATCAAAAGACACTACTAACATATGCATCTTCAGGGAATTCGTGCATATCAATGAATTCTGTAGGCTAATATATGCATCTTCAGCCTCTTCCAGAATTCTGTAGGCGTCTCAAGACAACAATCTTGTAAAGCCTTCTTGTCTTCATAAACAAGACCAATGCAACTAGAGATCCAAAAAGACAAACACCCGCCAATACGAAGAACGATATCATGAAACAATGAGAGCCACTGCACAAATTCCCTTTACCAGATGATTCTTTGTCGTACATGTAACCAATCACTCGTACAGAAAATATGTAAGATCCAACAGGACTAGCTACAGCGATGGTGTTAAATATAGTACCCATATGCAGCACACCGAATATCTCAGACGTGATGGTGGGCATCAATGACCATTGTGAACCATAACAAACACCAATCAAAACCGAACCCAAGTACAAACTTCCTGGAAAACCCAAACCAATAATTATATGGCCTGCAGCCATGGTTGCAAGAGTAAGAGTATTAAACAACGGCCTCGCCCAACCTCTTCTGTGCAAGAAAATATCGGACACATATCCAGCCCCAAATCGCCCAAGAAAATTCCATATGCTCCATAGAGAAACTAACGTACTTCTCTGGACAGATGTGTAACCGAGTGATTCTCCTATTTGGCTGATATTGTTTATTGTGGCCATTCCGGAACCCATTCCACAAAGCATTGCAACAAACAACAACCAAAAGTTCATTGTCCGCATGGCTTGAAAAAGATTCATTTCTTCAACATACAAAGCATCCTCGGAATTGGGCTTGTGATGAATTGTGTCAGTTGGAACCTCACCACAATCTTCAAGATTCTCTACTGTGGACTTCTCTTTAAACGAATTGGAGTCCTTTATTAACGAGGTGTTTAAGAATGTTTGTGATGATCTCTGTAAACCCTCCTTATTTGATTTAATTGCGAACTTAATTGGTGAAGAGAGTAGAACAAGTAAAACTACGAGCTCTAGAGTGTAAACCCATGGTGACAAACTGACGGCGTTTCTCAAGATTATTAAGAACATAAGATATGCTGCGACTACCACTGAAATCAGCGAGAAACCATTCAAATATTGCTTCTCATTCTCATCTTTTTGAGGTTTTTGATGGACTCTTACGAACCACATAAGAACAAGAGAGAAAATAGGTGGTAAAAGAGCCATCATCAACAAGAAAGTGCTTGGCTTCCCTTTAGATATTGTCTGATACACTTGTATCAGTATTGCTCCACTTAGACCAAGAAAACCCTGTTAATGAACATGAAAAAGAATACAGTGTTTAGTTGAAGCTCGATAAATGCATGAAATAGGAGAGATTGGAGATATTATCACACGAAGTAGATTATGAGCACCATTGGCCAAGCTTAAAAGTTACTTTATTTAGCCAAACACGTTGAGCACTTAAATTTGAAATTAAACTTATTTACTTAAAACTAGACATTTTAAGCTTAGCCAGACGTGCTCAAATCAATCAATGGAGAGAATATGTTTATCGAATTCTTTAAAGAGAAGCATGGCCCCATTGCTATATATTTTGGGATTTGGCATCAGATCTGAAAATTGATGAACATTTTTTAATCCTTTGTTAGCACCTTGTGGGATAAAACACTCTATTAAAATACTCGAGAGTTTTGGTCTAAGATTCGTGTTTGGTCATTCAAAGTTAAAATGGTTCAAGAAACACGTCGTCGACAACACAAATGTAGAGGAAAATTATAAAATACAGTGTTCATGTATTCCTCGATATTCCCAAAAACATAATCTAGTCAATCAAAGGATTAAGTAATTTAAGGATTTTAAAGCAAAACAGAGATAATTCTTTGATGCAAAGTTAATATGCATAAGCTAACCAATTTGTTTAAAACTTATTGGGAAATAAACTTTATAAGATTCTACAAATTAAAAGGGAGAAAACTACTGCGTGACTGAAGATACCTTCATGATACAGACAATGGTACCACTGTACTCCGGGAAGTTCTGAACAGCCGTAACAACGTTAGCCGTATTGAAGAATGTCTGAGCATGCGCAGCTAGGTACATTAAAAGGCACATCACCGAGACATGTGGACGGTGAATAGCTCCAGTGACGGCAAGCCACATGAAGAAGTACCCAATAAAACATTGGATTGCGCCCGCAGCGTGGACCACCCAGGGCCGACGAAAAAATGAGCTGGACTGGTGGCGGGGGTTGGCTGCGGTGGCAGAATAGAGGAGGCCGGAGAGGATTCCAGCATTTGCTCCGATGTCTTTGAAAACTGAAATCAAGTCAAGCGTTGATTGATCATAACCTTGGCTTGATTTTAGGAGAGGGGAATATATCCCGAAAGCGTATGAAGCACCACAACTGCATTGAATCCAAATGCTCGCCACTGCTGCTATCCATCTGCTGGACTCCATTAATAAGCTGGCGAGGTGCGTGGTGCGTTGGGCTGGGGGTGGAGCGTGAGGTTCCTAAGTAAATTTTCTCAGATCACACCGTAGGGAGGACCAAGTTGTGGTTCCATTGCTGTCCATTATACCAAATTCTTTAAATTTAAATGATCACCTTATTTTGAATAATTATACAATGTCTATATTTAATCAAACTTAGGTGTGTGTTGTCATGTTATGTTATTGTCGAATGTCCGAAACATTATTGTGCTCACTTGTTGCATAAATATTATATTCAAATCATATCTTTGCAAATCCTACTTTGGACCCTTTAACCTATTTGTTGCGCTTATTTTTTTCAAATAATTATCATGCGAATAATCATCAGGACGAATTAATTTTACAAACCATATGGTTCACATGGTTCTTCCTTTAGCGAACGCGGTTAATACCTTTAATGGCTTTCATGTGCATGCCGTAAAAAATATATCACCTTTTACGGAATGCACTCAGGGACGTATAAAGAACACGTCGTTAATACTTTGTACGGTGTTCAAGCGCACGCCGTAAAAAGTATATCACCTTTTATGGCGTATATACATGAGTGCCATAAAAAGTGATATACTTTTTATGGTGTGCGCATGAACGCCGTAAAAGGTATTAAATTTAAGGATTACATTTTAGCACGCGGTAAAAAGGTATTGAATTTACGGCATGCTTTATCGCGTCGTGAAAAGTTGTTAAATTTTCCTAGACACGGTGCCGTAAACGTTAATTTAATTTTTTTTAAAATTGTTTATTTATTTGATTACCAGCAAATCTATAATAATTACAAAAAAAGTAAATTAATTAATCCATATATAGTAAGGTTTTCCGTACTTTCAAAAAACAAAAATATTGAGTATGTTTCAATGCAATATGTCAATGTAAAATTCATCTCAACAATTCTCAAAAATTTACTACTACTTCAAAGGAAAAAATGATTAAAATGTTACAAAATATTTTATCCATATCAAAGTTTACTTCTTTGACCGACAATTTAGCTATGGAATATCTTCTGCGTTCAAGTTCATCCCACTTCTTACCGGTTCTCCGGTCAAAACGTGCCAGAATTTGCTTAAGTTGGTGTGAGTGAGCCTGTCATCTGTTGTCCACGTAAGCATCACGTTTTTCGAGGTCAACATAATCAATCTTCAGGATCAAACACACACAATTATATATATACATACACGCACTTACCAAAGAAAGTTTGACGCATTTGGGATTTTTGTCGCAATCGTTTCCAGTCCATGCTTCTTTGCCTTGGCCATCAAAAGCTCCACCACCCGATATAGTCAATTAATGGTTGACATTATTTTATGGTCATCCATTCTTCGTTCTTGTCGGGCAGTGGAGTATAATCTGAAGGGGGCTCTTGTGGTGCCCTGGACTTGAAGCTCAATAGGAACCTTGCAGAGGCCTACGAATTTTAGTTGATTAACAAAAATGTGCCTTTTGGAATTTTGTTACCAAAACAGTGCTATGGAGTTGTAGCTGCACATGCATCTTTCCAAGCACTAGATAGAGCCTGCCATATATATTGTGAAATTGAGTAATTTTAGAAGAGTATTTCATGAACCAAATGGAATAAAACCATCTCACTATCTAGAATTAGACATATAGAAAACTATGAGTTTAACATGCGAAATTGTAGAATATATATTTTCAACGTGTCTTTAGTGTTTTCTGTTCTAACGACCTGCATAGACGTGCAAAGATGAAAAAAGACGCCCTCTTTTTTATTTGGCAAATGTACCCATGTTTGATGGTCATTATTTAGCCAAAATAATATTTTGAATAGTGATTTTTAGAATAACACGTTGTTAAGAAATATGAAAAAGTTTTGGGTTACGTGTAGAATATTTTATTATGTGAGTGTATGATTGAAAATGAATATATAGAAAAAAATATTTTTAAATAATAATTGTGTTTTGAAGTTGAGCCCACAAAATTTTCAACCATTGCTAAAACTTTAAAATAAATTAAGTCTAATGAAAAAACTCACCTAGCCTGAACCCAACCCACGAACAAAGCTATCTTGCTCAATAATAAAGTATTATTAATTTGGGGGTATTTTTATTTTAAAAATAATGTTTTTGTTGAAAATATGAAAAATATATATGTTGTTTATGAATTTTCAATATATGCATTTATTTAATTATTTAGCCCTTGTTTGATATGTATTAAAATCAAATTTTTAATAGATTTTGAAAAAAGTTGATAAAATGTTTGATTGAAAAGTCGTGGATCAAATAAAATGTGTGGTTAAAATTAGTTGTTGATTTTAACTTAGATTAAAATCTTAATTTTAATTTTTACCAAACAAAAACTTAGTGGTCTAAAGTAATTAAATTAATATAAAAAATAAGAGAAAGTTTTATTACGAATAGACTTGTAACGTTTGAGACTTGACCCCACGCATCAAGAACCTTGCTATTAACTCAACCAACAACCAAAAATCAAAATTCCATCACAAAGCATATTTATTCAAACCAGAATTGTTTCTGATATAAATTTCAGTAGATTATAAAAGAGAATGCGTACCCGTTAATAGTTTACACTAGTATTGTCATTGTGGATGCCTTTTCAAAATCAAATCAGACATTGCTGGAGTTTCTAAAGAAAATTGGTGTCCCTGCACAATACCTATTCTTTGTCATTACTATACGTTCAAAATTATAATCTAACTGGATTTTGGCAAAAAGAGATACTGAAAAGTGATCGCGCTATCGTGTACTTGTATTACAAAATAATCGACCGAATGTTTCCAACTCATCGGACGGTTACAAAATGCGCTATCAGACGGTTTATTGGGTATACTTTGATCAAGTCCAGAATCACATCTAGGTCTTTCACAATTTGGATAGAAACAATATAATTCTTAAAAATTTTAAAGACAATTTAGTAGGACTTTAACTGTTAAGAGATAAAATTTCACATCAAATAAAGATAAAACTATAGACTAATTTATAAGAATTTTGACTACTTACCTTAATAATGTTGACATTTTAAGATGGATCCCCAAATCTTAATATGATATATGAGCCCATTATAGCTTTCGCTTAAGAATATAGCATGCACCCATTGTCTGCTGGTCGTTAAATCTTATTATTGAGACATGTAAGTTTGGACCCTATGTACCAATCTTCTGGTTTTCTGATCATAATGTTTTTTCTTTTTTTTTTCGCCAGATATTGTGAGAAAGGAAAAATTAATTAAACATGCGAGAATGAAACTTCTATATATATATTAGTTGAAAACACATCACAATTGCTCACTAAACTAATCATGCATCCATGCACAAAATTGGTTGCATAGGCAAACTCGCCTCCACATCATCGAGAGAGACATTATTAAATACAATCTTGAAAATATGAATTTAAAATCAAATAAAAGCTCCCTAAATCCCTACATTATTTCAAAATTGGTCTAATATTTCTTTAAGAAGACTGAGCAGCATTGGCACAGATGGGTGGATTCTGCTTGCCAACAAAAGTGGGCTTGACGTTGGCGCATTTAGTTGTGATAGGGCCTTGATTTCCTCTGTATCTAAGATCAACATCTCCCACCTCCACATCGCAAGGTACGGCCTTGCTGCAAACGAACGACACTGCGACAGGAGTTGCTGACGTGCCCTTAATGTTTTTTACGGTCATTTTACTGATCTTGATGAGAGATGGAGACTGTACGTAAACAAGAAAGTATGAAATATTTATCATTAACTCGAAGAAATTAAGGTAGTAATTAATGGATAGAGATTTAATTTATTTTCACTTACGTCTAGTTTGCATAGATTCCACGGGCAATATTCTTGATCAATGACGATAGGATTGTTAACATTATCCATAATAATATCTTCGTAGTGCAGATCTGTTATCTGGAGCTTTGCTGGGGCAGAAGGCCATGTTTTCACTCTAATACCATTCTCTGTGCCAATGAATGTGCAGTTCTTAACGTATATCCCGGTCACATCTTCTTCGGTCGCACCCTTTCCAAGACTTCCTACACTGATGCCGTGGCCTGGCCCACAAGTCACCCTTTCAATATGGAGTTCTTTCATACCATCACCAACAGAGATGCAATCATCTCCTGTTTTTATAACGGAGTCTAGGACATATACTCCTTCTGACTTTGCAATATGGATTCCATCTGTGTTAATACTATCGGGAGGTGCACTCACTGTAAAGTGTTGGAATGTAAGATTCTTACACCCTATCACGTTAACGTGGAAATTTTTGCTGTCTTGAGTTGTCACATCACGAATGATTGAGTTGGTGATAAAATTGAGGCATAGATTCTGTAAATATATATGAAATCAATTATTCGTTTTCTTTGAATACTACTTACTAGAATCAACTTAATTAATCAATCTTCAGGATGAAACACCACACACACACACTTACCAAAGGAAGTTTGACGCATTTGGGATTTTTTCCGCAATCGTTTTTGGTCCATGCTTCTCTGCCTTGGCCATAAAAAACTCCACCACCTGATATCGTCAAATGGTCGACATAATTTATGGTTATCCAGTTTCCGTTCTTGTCGGGTAGTAGAGTATAATCTGAAGGGGCTCTTATGGTGCCTTGGACTTGAAGCTCAATAGGGGCCTTACAGGGGCCTACCAATGTCACTTGATTTAACAAAAATGTGCCTTTTGGTACCACACTGTGCTTGGAGTTGTAGCCGCACATGCCTCTTTCCAAGCACTTGATAGAGCCTGTCATATATTTTTGTGGAAATTGAGCAAATTAAAAGAGTTTTTCATATATATATATATGACACCTATGTGATGAATAAAAGAAGGAATTTTCGACCTTGACACATTTAGTTCTTTACATACCTGGTCGATATTTGCACTAGGTTTGCCACCGTACTTTCCGATATCAAAAGTTGCAGGCTGCTGGGCATTTACAATGTGAGCCAACAAGGGCAAAAACAATAGTGTGAATTTCAAAGCCATCTTGATCACTTTCTTTGTACAAATTAATAATATATGTTGTCTATAAATTACCTCAATTTTTAATGTAAGAGGGAAGTTCTGTATCACATATAGTCCTACAAAATTGTCGGAGTTATTTCATAATTTGACAGTTTGTTGGAGGATCCTATGTTGTTGGCGTTAAACATGTCTTTTATTTTCTATACTAGAATATACCTACCTACTTTTGGCGTCTGAAACTTGGGAGGCTACACGATTTAAACTAGTCAATAAAATTCAAATATCTTTGTTTTTAAAGGGTGAAAATCGCTCCTAATAGTTGTTATGCCTTGCTTAGTTTCAATCACTCATAAAAATATGACCAATAAAAACCTAAAACGAGAGTAATATCCCTATAATCAATTTTAATGTCTTAGCCAAACATGTCACTTGGGTTTTTTTTTTTTTTTACTTGAAAAATATATATGATGTTCCCATAAAATTTCAAGGTATGCATTGTTTATTTATTTACTGATCTAGAATAATTATACTAATATTAAAAATGAAAAATACTTTATTATGCCGAGACTTTAAGGCTTAAGGCTTGACATCCAGACTTTAGGCCTCTTAGATCTTGCTAATAACTCAATCCGAGAACTCAAAATCCGAATTCCATCACAAAGCATATTTATTCAAACTAGAAAAGAACGTTTCTAGGGTAAATATCAATATGCAAATACATATATAACCGCGTATATGCATAGATTATTTGGAAGAGAATGTGTATATACCCTTTTTGACTTGTTAATAGTTAACACGAGGGAAAAAAAAAATTATATTGATTTTACCTTCATTTTTTTTTCTTGAAGAGCTTGAAAAGCCAAAGATGTATAGCCATACTACCATCGAAACAAAGAAGAAACTTGGAATAATGCTTGTATTTTCATTCCCGTTCGTGGAGGCCTCAAAACAATATCAGATATCATTGGAGTTTCGAAAGAAAATTGGTGTCCTTGCTCAATAACTATTCACTGTCGTTACTATACGTTCAAAACTAAAATCTAACTGGCTTTTAGCAAAAAGAGATACTGAAAAGTGAGCTTGTTATTGTGTGTTTGGGTTGTGATGCCAAAATCCAAACATTTGGGCTACGATGAAAATTGGGCTAAGTCCACTTTCCAGTATTATACCTTCCATTGCTTGATAACGTAAAATGAAAAAGGCCCAAACCCGAGCCCAAAAGAGGATTACATGTGTGCTGCTGTGGACCCGTTGATCACCAACTGAGAATCCACGGTGATGACTGTTTGCACTTAAGTGACCTAAGTGATTGCCCTAATGGTTTTTTTTTATCTGGCCTTGGTGAGGCTTCAGAATATCTCTCTAGGTGTCTCTTCTCATTCATATTTCCTCTACTTTGTGTAACCCCAAAATATCTGGTTTTGGGGGGGTGAATATGTGTGTATTGAGTCTGTGTGATTTTTCAACTAGAGGTTTATGGTTGAGATCAGTGTGGTTGTTCTTGGTCCATTGAAGTAGCTGTGTTTGTTTGTCCTATTTGAAGGTTAGGGTTTTGAGATTTTTTTTTCTTTTTGTACAGAAGTGTACAATATTGTTCTAAGCCCAAGATCGATGATATCTTGATGCTTATGATCTTTTTTTTTTTTTCATCCGTATTTGGAGTGTAAATTTGAGATACTGATATTGTATGACTTTTGAGTTATTTTTGATTTATTGGTATGATAGTAGTATCACAGCCATAAGTGGTTATTGATGTTCCTTCGTCAGTGGTCTAATTGTGAAAAATCAATTTTCACAACCAGATCTATTTTTCACAACTAGAACTGTTGAGATCTCATTATTGGTTTGGAACCCTAGATCCGTTTGGTTAC
Organism: Fraxinus anomala; assembly: GCA_903798345.1. Classification (NCBI taxonomy): domain Eukaryota; kingdom Viridiplantae; phylum Streptophyta; class Magnoliopsida; order Lamiales; family Oleaceae; genus Fraxinus; species Fraxinus anomala. Next base: position 9,678 of record CAIGRN010095209.1, on the reverse strand, counting down.
AAATCTAACATCCCGGTTTAAATTCAGTGGTGGAAATCTATCTAATATTGGTTCTCTGGTGATTTATAATTTGCATCTTAGTGTTCGATCTCACTGTTCATGGTTTCTTGGTTGACCTAAAATTTTTGGGGGGTTTTGAGTTGAGGTTTCTGGTTTTAGGTGGTCAACACTAAGGACCAACACTCTGGTTTGCGACATTTTTCTTTCCCTAAATCTAAATTTTCAGCCCTATATGTAATATACTTTGTTGATCTTTGTAAAATTACTATACAAATTAATATTCTCTGTTCATGTTAATATACATATGTTGGAAGTGTTTGAATTGCATGCGGTTACTTGACCTGTGAAATACATTCATATAATCCCTTTGCGCTTCCTAGTTTTGTGTTCAAATTGAGCTTTGACATGAAGACATGATCTTCAAGGAATCTTGGTGAATTTGAACATTTGGAACTTGAAGTAAATTATACGAGTGAATTGCCTATTTAGTCACTGAACTTTCAGCCAGACACACAAGGGGTCACTAAACTTTCAAAATAACGCAACTAGTCACTGAACTTTACAATTCGTCATCCTAGAAGTCACTGAGCAAACGACCGTTGATAAATTGGACGAAATTTCCACGTGGCAGCTGACATGGCGAGACAACTCAATGAATTTAGCCACCTCCTCAAAATTGCTACACACGTGGAAATTCCAGCTTGTCAAACACTTAAAAAAAAAGTGGCAAAATCTAATAAATCCGTCTCTCTCTCCCAATTTCTCCCCCAAACCGAATCCACACACCCATCCCGTCTCTCCCTCCCCAACTCAAATCACCACCACGATTCCCCGCACAAAATCCCTACATACCGAGTCGAAGCTACCCCCACCACGATTCGACATGAGGAGTAGATGTTGCAGTTATGCGAATCTCGTGTGAAAACAAAAAAGGAACGAGGGGTTTCTTGGCTGAAATTTCAAGCTTGGGGAGATTAAAGTACATAAATTTGGTAGGGGTTAAGAGGAACTTGGTTTCTTGGAGCATCATAATTGGGGGGCTTGTGGATATTTGAAATTATATAGAGGCATTTAGGTTGTTCTTGATGATGTGGGAGGAATTTGAAGATGAGCCTGTATGATGATATCTTTGTGTCCAACTTGATCGAACGACTTTTGCAATTGTTCTCAGTTCATGTACACAAATGGGGCTTGTGGATGGTGGAAAGCAAGTTCATGATACCTTATTAAAAGATGTGGCTTATACATGTTATGAGAGCTTATGGGGAGAGGAGAATTGAAGAATTGGAGGTCATGTGTGGGAGACTCGTTTCTGCATTTTGTACACTAATGTTTAGAGCAGGAAGTGTAGTGATGCTAGATGATTTGAGAGTTGTTTTTTTGTAGTGATGCTAAATGCTTAAAGCAGGAAATGTAGATGACTTGTGTTTGATGTTTGGTAATTGGATAATTGATCCCATTTTGACATAATTGGGTGTGTGTTGTGAGTATTTCCATTAACATTCTGTGTATTTTGTGACTATTTCATGTTGTTATACTTTATTTAAGCTTCATGTTGAAATGTTGTTAAGTCATCATGTGAGACCAACTATTAAAGAGTAAAGCTATATGACAACCAGGGGAGAATTACACCAAATCATTCATTTCATTATTTATATACTTCGTACAACCGTTGGGATAACAAAACTAATTTCATCACGTGAGACCAACTATTAAAGAGTAAAGCTATATGACAACCAGGGGAGAATTACACCAAATCATTCATTTCATATTTATATACTTCGTACAACCGTTGGGATAACAAAACTAATTTCCGTGTGCACTTCAGAAACCGCAAAACATATTTCTGTGAGCACTTCAGAAGCCACAAAACAAAAGTTAGTGTGCACATCCAAAAAACTGGTCTACACTAATCACGTTAACAAAAACTTCAAATCATATAGCATCACTAAACTGCCTACACTAAACATTGGTGTACAAAACAACTACACTGCAGGCCTCATTGAATCCCAGAACTGGCTACATTCAACCCCCCCCACAAACCCCACTTGAAACTCAGACTTTGTCAACTGTCTCCAAGTGCTCGATCCTCCTGCAAATGCAAAAATGGATATAAGACAACCATATAAACTATTCTTAAAAAAAAAACAGCATTATTTGTACCTCAACGATACCTCCACTTGTGTCAACTCCTGTCAATGTCTTCGCGTTATGGTAACGTTTATTATGACCCTTCTAATGCAAGACTTAGGGCATGCTAGAAGAATTTTACGTATATATATTAAAAGAAATAGGTCTCAATAGACTCTATTTCTATAACAATCTACTTATATGGAGAAAGTGCTATCTAAATTTGCTATGTATGAATCTAAATCTGTTACTTTACCACTTGCACGTCATTTCAAATTGAGTAAAGAGCATTGTCTTGTTGATGAATCTGATGTGAAATACATGCAAAAAGTTCCCTATGCTAATGTTGTTGGGTCTGTTATGTACACCATGGTGTTGCCCATGCAATCAGTACTTTAAGTAGGTTTATGGCCAATCTTGGCCATGAACGCCAAACTGCCTTAAAATAGTTACTTAGGTACTTAAAAGGGTCTTACAACTTGGGTTTATGTTTTAACTCTTGTAAAGAAGGTATTGTATTGAAGGGGTTTGTAGATTTTGATTATGCTGGAGAAGGGACAATAGAAAATCAATCACCTCTTATATTTTTACTTTATGTAGCACTTGTATAATTTGAGATACTGATGTTGTATAACCTTTGGGTTATTTTCGATTTCTTGGTGTGATATTGTGTATTTCTATTTCTATTACAAAAGTGAGATGAGTGAAGGAAGAGTTGAAGTAAGAACAGAACACGCAGCCATTGTCTGTTGGTGGTTAAATATTATTATTAAAACAAAGAACTTTGGAACCTATGTACCAAACTTCTGGTTTTCTGTTCGTGATTTTTTTTTTCATCAGATATTTTGAGAATGGAAAGATTAACTAGAAATGCGAGAATGATACTTCTATATATATTAGTTGAGAACATTTCACAATTGCTCTCATGTCAACCAATCATGCATCTATGCTCAAAATTGGTTGCATAGGCAAACTTCTCTCCAGTCTCGAGAGTCGTTATTAATTACAATCCTGAAAACAAATAAAAGCTTCCCTACATTATTACAAAATTGATGGAATGTATTTTTAAGAAGATTGAGCAGCATCGGCACAAATTGGTGGATTCTGCTTGCCAACAAAAGTGGGTTTGACGTTGGTGCATTTAGTTGAGATAGGGCCTTGATTTCCACTGTACGCAAGATCGACATCTCCCACCTCCACATTTTCGCAAGGTACGGTCTTGCTACAAACCAACGATACTGCAACAGGAGTTGCCGACGTACCTTTAATGTTTTTCACAGTCATTTTACTGATCTTGATGAGAGAGGGAGACTGCACATAAACAACAAAGAATGAAATTACTTATAATTAACTCTAAGTGACTAAGACAGTAGTTAATGGATAGAGATTTAATATATTTTCACTTACGTCTAGCTTGCACTGATTCCACGGGCAATATTCTTGATCAACGACGATAGGATTTTCAACATTATCCATAATAATATTTTCGTAGTGTAAATCTGTTATCTGGAGCTTTGCCGGGGCAGATGGCCATGTTTTCACTCTAATACCATTTTGTGTGCCAATGAATGTGCAGTTCTTAACATATATTCCCGTCACATCTTCTTCAGTCGCACCCTTTCCAAGACTCCCTACGCTTATGCCGTGGCCTGGTCCGCAAGTCACCCTTTCAATATGGAGTTCTTTCATACCATCACCAATGGAGATGCAATCATCTCCTGTTTTTATAACTGAGTCCAGGACATTTATCCCTTCTGACTTTGCGATATGGATTCCATCTGTGTTAATACTGTCACCTGGTGCACTCACCCTAAATTGTTGAAATGTAACATTCTTACATCCTATCACATTGACGTGAAAATTTTTGCTGTCTTGAGTTGTCACATCACGAATGATTGAGTTGGTGATGAAATTGAAGCTCAAATTCTGTATAAATATGAAAATAGTTACACGTTGTCTTTGTATACCACTTACTAGAATCTACTTAATTACTCAATCTTTAGGATCAAACACACACACACACATATCTTCTTACCAAAGGAAGTTTGACGCATTTGGGATTTTTGCCGCAATCGTTTTTGGTCCATGCTTCTTTACCTTGGCCATCAAAAATTCCACCACCTGATATTGTCAAATGGTCGACATAATTTATGGTTATCCATTCTCCGTTCTTGTCGGGCAGTAGAGTATAATCTGAAGGGGCTCTGATGGTGCCCTGTACTTGAAGCTCAATAGGTGCCTTGCAAGGGCCTACCAATTTCAGTTGATTTAACAAAAATGTGCCTTTTGGTACCACGATTGTGCTTGGAGTTGCAGCTGCACATGCCTCTTTCCAAGCACATGATAGAGCCTGCCGTATATTTTTGAAAAATTGATTGAGTAATTTTAAAAGAGTATATCAAATATGTAATAAACCAAAGAAGGAATTGTCACACATTTAGTCCTTTACATACCTCGTCGATATTTGCATTAGGTTTGCCACCATACTTTCCGATATCAAAAGTTGCAGGCTGCTGGGTATTTACAATGTGAGCCAACAGTGGCAAAACCAACAGGGTGAATTTCAATGCCATCTTGATCACTTTTTTCTTCAAATTAATAATATATTTTAGTCTATAATTTACTTCAATTTATAATGTAAGAGGGAAGTCGAGTACCACATATAGTCCTACAAAACTCTCGGAGATTATTGTTTTTAAGACAGTTTGTTGGAGCAACCTATGTTGTGGCCGTTAAACATGCATTTTATTTTCTCCACCAACAATATACCTACTTTTGGCATTTGAAACTTGGGAGATTACATGCTCTGAACTAGCTAATAAATTCAAATAACTTAGAATTTATAATTCTCATCTTTAAGCAAATTAATGAAAGTATAAAAGCAATTACATAATTTTATTGTTACGACTCCCTCGATAATTGACCTTTTATCAAAGATCGTTCATCTACCATTGTGTTATATTCTCAAAAAATTTATAAATTTCTTAGGATGGCCATGGTTAGTTATCGTGTAGATCTAAGTATTGCTTTCTTAGATCTCTAAGAAGGTATTACGGAATTAAGTGTTTATGTATTAAAAAAAATGATATTTAGTACCACTAGTTTACTATAGCACCAGTTTATGAGAATGCAAGTAATAAGATATTTTAAACGTTTCTCATTTCCTTGATTTTAAGATCCCTTTATCAATTATAACAATATTTAAATCCCACATAAACTAGTATTTAATACAATTGATGCTAAATAACATTTGTCAAAGCACATGCAACAATAAAGTTATCATCAATTTTTATAATTATCACACAATTTGATCATTGAAATTAAATCTTCTTAAATCATATTGTCATTATGAATCAAATTAAAATCTAAGAGTTACAATGAAAAGTTGAGAACAAATAGAGTAGTAGCATCTATTTTTTTTTTCCAAATATGTAATGATACATGTAAAGTACCATATGAATAATTGCATTAGTAGAGATGGTAACGGGACATCCAATTTAGTGGGTAATCCCCACTCCGTTCAGGGCCCAACGAGTATCGAGTTTGTCAATTTTTTTGTCATCCCATCATGGACTTTATTGAATTAAAAGAATCTCTACTCTTGAATCATGCACGTGATATTCAAATAATATTATTAAAATTATTGCTGTCGTCGAATTTGTGTATAAAATTTACAATTTTAAATATGGGACCTATTGAATTTTAATTATTGAATTTTGAAGCGACTAGTTTTTATACTTGGATTATAGAACCTATTCCTAGAATCTTTTATTAATATTAATTCTTAGAAACGAAGTGGTCTTCCTTATTTAGTGCTTGTTTGAGAAAAATTAAAAAGTTGTTAAAAATTTTAAGAGTAAAGTCAACGATTAATTTAATCACACATTTTACGGAATTTATAATTTTTATCAACTTTTCAATACTCAAATTCATCAACTTTTATATAAAAAAAAAAGAGTTAAAATTTGTAAAACAATTAATGACATTCCAAATAATAATATCAGAAACTCTATAATCGATGTTACGTGAAAAACATCGTTGTTTTGTAGTTCAAAATTTGACCATAATTAATGAAAAATAATAATATCAGAAACTTAAGGAGATGAATAAAAAATAGAAATAGCCCTTATTTGATTTAGATAAAATTCAAATTTAAAGTTTAATAAAAATTAATGAAATTTGTGGTTAAAAGTTGTGATTCCATGAAATGTATAGTGAAAATTAATTGTCAATTTTAATTTTAATTCAATTTTTCAACCGAACCAAACATATGCATACTTTATTTATCTTTCTACCGCAGGTGAAACGCCATGGAAAATCCATTGTTAAAATAATAAAAATATATCTTTGACTCAATGTTAGTTTTTTTAAAAAAATTATAAAGATATCACGTTACACTAAGCTTAAAAAAACATTAATCACCTTTGGTTGGGAGGCTACATGCTTTAAACTAGGCAATAAAATTCAAATAACTTTGTTTTTAAAGAATGCCAAAATTGCTCCAAATAGGTGTCATGCGTTAGTTTCAATCACTTGTGAAAAAGAGAGAGGTATGATCGATAAAAACCTAAAACAAGAGTAATATCTCAATAATCAATTTTAACGTACTTAGCCAAACATGTCACTTGGTTTTTCTTTCTTTTTTTTTTTTGTTGAAAAAATCATTTAAGTTTTTTCTGACAAAACCATCTGAAATAACTCAAACCATACAAGGCTTAGATTCTTAGGTGAGAGAGAAACAAGTATACAAATCCGTAAGTCAAGCTTGAATTCTTAAAGAAACCAAATGGAATAAAACCATCTCACTATCTAGAATTAGACATATCGCAAACTACGAGTGTAAACTAAACGTGTCACTAATAACGAGGGCCTTCTACCAGCATACGTGTGCCTAGAGGGGAAAAAGTGTGCGCCTTGTAGTTTGGCAAATTTTACTTCGCAAGGCCAACCCTAAGATATTCGATGTCCTAGACGATAAATTATTACGAAAGTCTTAAATATAATATTCTATAAGCGTATTGATCTCTTTANATTTTACTTCGCAAGGCCAACCCTAAGATATTCGATGTCCTAGACGATAAATTATTACGAAAGTCTTAAATATAATATTCTATAAGCGTATTGATCTCTTTAGTATCATTCATGTTCTATTCAAATTGATTTTTTTAATATTATTTTTGAAAAATTAAATGAGCAATTTTAAAATAAATAACTTATTTTTAACTTTCATAAAAATTAATTTTTTTAAAAAAAAATTATAAGCTTACTAAAAAAATATAGGAGATTTAAAAAAAAAAAATTAAGCTCATTAAGGATGTAAGTGTCCAAGTGTTTTGAACCTCTTATTTAGTCTATCATGTTATTTAATCATATCTTTTAAATAGAATAAATGACCCCACTCAAAAAAGAGGAATAATTTTTTTTTGTTGTGACTCCCTGGATAATTGGCCCTTTGTCAAAGATCGTTCATCTACAATCGTGTTATATTTTCAAAAATTTTAAGAAAATTCTTAGGATGGCTATGGTTAGTTATCGTGTAGAAAACTCTATACTGCTTTCTTAGTTCTCTAAGAAGGTATTACAAAATCAAGTGTTTATGGACCAAGAATAATAATATTTAGTATCACTGGTTTTCTAGAGCACCGGCTTATGTGAAAGCAGGTAATAAGACATTTTAAATGAGACTCATTTTCTTGATTTTAAGATCATCTATCAATTATAACAATATTTAAATACCACATTGATTCTAATCGTGGAGCACATGCAGCAAAAAGTTATCATCAATTGTTATAATTATCACACAATTAGATCATTGAAATTGAATCTTACGGTGTGTTTGAGACACATTATTTTGGAAGAATGTATTTTGTAATAATAGATTGACGTAGAATGTGTGATTAAAAAAGAATGAAAAATTATTAATGTGATGAAAAATTTATTTTATCGAAAAATGTGTTGTTGAAAATGAGTAGAAGAATGCGAATGAAAATTTTAATGTTGCCCAAATAGGAGCTTAATCACATCGTCATTTGTGTTCTATGTTTTCTTCACTTACGAAGTTATACACATTACTTAATTTGTTTACAAAACTATTTATCTTTAGTCCATCCAATTGTAGCGACGCAATATAAATGTCAAACATCTTCTATTTTTTATTTTTTTTTCAAATATGCAACACTACAGGAAAAATGATATTTTACAACTGATGTTTCAATGACCAAATCAATCTGATAGTTAAAAATTATTTTCAACGACTAAATGATAAGTTTAGTCAGTTTGTACATTTTATCCAACTTTAGTTTCTTCTTAACTTCGAGTTTAAACATTAATATTATAAAAGTTCCCAAGAAATAATAATCATTATTAATACAACACGGTAAATTAGTGGCGATGATTTTATTTTTTGATTTATCGATGGAAGAGTTCCATTGCTAAAAATTGTTACCTATGGAATTCAAGCCGTCAACTACGGAAAATCTTTCCTGAACCTGCAGTTTTTGTAGTATTGTTTCAATGATATTTTATCGACAAAAAAAATTAATGCAACGATAAATCAAGCTATTTAGTTGCTGAAAAGATAAATTTAACGAACAAACGTATTTTTAGCTGTTGAATAGATTTGTCAATACCTTTTTGCCAACCAACGAACAACCAACTGATTTTGATCGTTGAATGATCAACAATAAAAAATGTATATTTTACGATCATTTATACAGTCATTCAAGGTGATATTTGCTGCAGTGTAATGCAGGCTAATGGTACTATTTAAAGTACCATATGAATACATGCATTATGGTCTTGGTGATATTTGCTGCAGTGTAGTGCAGGCTAATGGTACTATTTAAAGTACCATATGAATATATGCATTATGGTCTTTATTGAATGAAAATAATCTTTACTCTTGAATCATGCATGTGATATTCAAATGATTATTTTAAAATTATTGCTTTCGTTGAATTTGTATATAAAATTTACAGTTTTAAATATAGGACCTTCGGTGTCTAAACGTAAATTTTTAATTATTGAATTTTAAAGTGACTAGTTTTTATACTTGGAATATAGAACCTATTTCTAGAATATTTTATTAATATTAAAAGCATTAATTAGCTGAATAATAATTATAAGAACTTCACATGGAACGGAGTCTAGAAAGTTGTTAAAAATTGAAGTCGACAATTAATTTTAACTACACATTTTGTGAGATTTATAATTTTTTTTCAACTTTTCAACACGTGTATTCATCATTTTTTTTTATCAAAATTTGTCAAATTTTTTATATTTTTTGTCACACAATTATGACATTCCAAATAGACCGTATCTTCCTTGCCTTAAATCATTCAAACTCTATAATCAGTTTTACGTAGGAGATGAATAAAAAATAGAAATTGCCCCTATTTGACTTAGATAACAATCAAATTTAAGTAAAGTCCAATAAAAATTGATAAAATAGCAAAATTTAACTTAAAATAGTAATTCGAAAGGGAAAATAGTGAAATTTGAGGTCAAAAATCGCACACACCGAGTGAAGCTAGGTGACCACGACGTTCG
>CAIGRN010095201.1:0-23339 GCA_903798345.1 Fraxinus anomala | reverse complement strand
TATATATATATATATATGTGTGATCACACCTCAATTTCTTCACACATTTCAATAAATTCACAATTACTATTTATTTATTTATTGTTTCGTTGAAACTAGACGCTAAAGCCACGTGTTATATACACAATCACAATGTAGGCCCCTACTGTAAAAAGCTTACACGCCGGCCAGTGCCCAGTTGTATCATATATGTTATTACCGGACCACGTATACTACAAGATCCTGATTTTTCTTGCCTGTCTCATTTTTTATTTAAAGCCAAATCTGGTAAAGTATTAAAGAAATTCAAGAGGACTGACGTGTTCTTGCATATATAAGTACAGGAATTTTGGGATTTTGGTTTTGTTTTGTCGGTCTGTTGGTGCTTTCTGAGGAAGATGGAGGGAGCGGATTATCTTTCGGATGAGAGGAAGAAGGCTCAGTTCGATGTGGATGCTATGAAGTTTGTATGGGCTGGCTCTCGCCACGTCTTTGAAGTTTCTGATCGAATTTCTAAGCTCGTCGCCAGTGATCCTGTAATTTGGTTTCTTCTGCGTCTTTTTTTCTTTTTTGAATTGATTTTCGGTTCTGTAATTTTAGCGTGCGTTGGACGATGAGTAGTGTTAATTAGGGTTCCTGATTCTGATTGCAGCGCAATGTGTATGAACAATTGTTGGTTTGGGATTATTTCTTTCAGCGGCATTGAAAAAAAATCGAAAATGCTATGTGTAACATAAGGTGGTACACATAGAGGTGTATGGACACTTGTGTCTTCCCTATTTGGAGTATTTGGGGGGAGTCGGTGGGTCCAGAGCGCCCCCAGTGTCCTTTATCAACACCTCTACGCGTACACAAGGTACACATAGCACAACCAAAAAAAAATTGTCATGTTTTGATACTTCTTTTGTACTAGTTTGCCTAAAGAACCAAAAAGTTAAAAGTTACATCAAAGGTTTTTTAATATTTTGATCTTTCACTTTTCACGTGTATAAATAAAATAAAAATAAAAAGTCTTATGAATTACTGCTTTGAAAAAAGAGTCAGTTTGGGAAGGAGAAGTACTTTTTTTTATTGTGCTTCTTGATTAGCCATTCTTCTTTATATGATTTGAACGACTACTCTGATCTGGACTTTTGTATTGGGAATTAAAGGGGAAACATAGAATACTGATTCTTAAACGAGTATATAAAGAAGGAACTACTCAATTTGTGCTAAGAAATTTTGTTGAGTATATCACTTCTAATTATCTTGCAAGTGAATAGGTTTAATATTGAATCTTGTTTGAGTACTCATGTTGTCCGAGCATTTCAATGTCTAGGGAATTGTGTGAGGCTTTGTTTGGATAGATAAATGTGGAGATTTGGGGATTGACTTGTACATGGAAGTATTATAAATTAATTAACTGAGTAACCGAATAATTTTGTTAAAAGTTTTGATCCTTGATTTTTCAAGAAGTACAAGGAATCTAGAACTAGTAAAGAATAAAGAGGATTTCATTTAGAACCGGAGATTCAAATCCATCATAAAGGTGTTTAACAATATTGTTGGATTTGGCCAAGGGTTTGAACTGTGTATATCTTAAAAGCATTTAATGAAATGAGATGATTATTTGTTATGAATATTGATTTGAAAGTGATTTATGAAGATATATAGAGCAATGCATTTTATTATTTCCTATGCTTTTATTTATCAATTATCTCGAAGAGAAGCTGTACAATTTTGATAAAAGGATTATTTGACTTTTTTCTTTAATTTAAGTCCATATGATAACAATGTGTTATTATGGGATATAGGCTTTCCGAAAGGATGACAGAACCATGCTCCCAAGAAAAGAATTGTTTAAGAATACTATTAGGAAGGCAACTTATGCATGGTAACGGATTATTGAACTTCGTCTATCCGGTAACCCTTTACTTAGCTTTTGATGTAATTTAATTTGTTCATTGACAGAATTTTTTTTTTTTCCCATATGATTGTCTTTCATCTCACAACTTCACTATTTCAATTACTGCAGAAGAAGAGGCAGCTAAGTTAAGGTTTTATGTGGATGAGCCCGGTTTTACTGATCTTCATTGGGTACTTCTTTTATCTTTTGATTTCTATGTTCTTGTACATAATGCATAGCTATCACATTGCAATCATTTCCACTTACGAAGGCCGGATATTGATAATCGTAGTTCAAATTGGATAATCTCAAGTGAGAAAATGTTCTAGCTGTGTTTATGCAACATGAATCCGTGTGTTGGAAAAAAGGGAATATGCTCTTATTTGTTGTGTTAAAAAATGTTTCATTTGAGTATCTTAAAAAAATTAAAAAAAATAAATAAATACATAAATAAATAAATAAAAATATCAAATTTGTATTTTCTGTTTTCCGATTTGTGCATTTGATTTTTATAAATGTTTTTGACATATAGGTAAACAAGCACATCTTTTACCATTTGATACCTGGCACCATATATGAAAACTGAACATAATCTAGCAATTTTTCTAGGAGTCCTCTCTTTTTCAATAATTTTCAATCCATGATACGTTCCTTTCTCACTTCTTAAGTCTTCCATCTGTAAACTGCTCCAACCTTTTGACTCACTTGCACTATTCTGGTATGTAGGGAATGTTTATTCCTGCCATAAAGGGACAGGGTACTGATGAACAGCAGCAAAAATGGTTGCCATTGGCCTATAAGATGCAAATAATTGGCTGCTATGCACAAACTGAACTTGGTCATGGCTCCAATGTACAAGGTCTTGAAACCACTGCAACATTTGACCCTAAGACTGATGAATTCATAGTTCATAGTCCAACATTAACTTCAAGCAAAGTAAGTAACATAGTCGATAAGAGGTTGATAATATTTTATTTTCTTGTTGAAAATTGGGAGAGATCTTTTGTCACTACGCATCTGTTTATTGTACTACAGTTTTTTTTTATCTACTTCAGTTTTTAATTTCTTATTCGGAGTCAACTGTGTATGGTTCAGTATAGTTATGATTCTATGTTTTCTTCATCGATTTTCTCGAATTTGGTTCTTATTCTGTGTCTTATTTTCTGAATAGTGGTGGCCTGGTGGACTAGGTAAAGTGTCCACGCATGCTGTTGTTTATGCACGCCTTATTACAGATGGTAAAGACCATGGAGTTCATGGTAAGAATATATAACCTCTATTGACATTGATATCCAATTTCGTTCTTGGACTTGTTAGTCTTAAGAATTCATACTGTTTAGGCTTTATTGTCCAACTACGGAACTTGGAGGACCATACTCCTCTCCCAGGAATAACCCTTGGTGATATTGGAACAAAATTTGGAAATGGAGCATACAACACCATGGACAATGGTGTGTCAAGATTTGATCATGTACGTATTCCGAGAGACCAAATGTTGATGAGGTATGTCACCATTCAACTCAAGTATACTGATTTATTTTGCATTTGCACTTATCATTTTTCCTTTCAGGATAGTTTATGAATATTTACGATGCTAGTCTTGTTGACTTTGGGATGGTATTGGTTTTTGAAGTATGTTGTTTGTTAGATGTTTATTGTTAAAAACCTTGAAATTTTTTGGCACAAGTACAAATGCGATTGCAGGCATGCCAAAAATTCAGAAGTTGAGAATTTGAGGCATCTATATCAAGCACTTGCAATTACTCCCGCAAATCTCTTTAACTACATTCACTTTTTTAAATGAAAGGTTTTCTATCCGTTAGAAAAAATGTCGAAAAGTTCCATCATTCCAGTGATACCCACTATGTTGCACTGTCCATTTACCATGAAATTACCCGTGTGTATTTATTCATTAGAAAGTATGAATATCTAGGACACAAATTTCTTTTGCTGTAGGGTTTCACAGGTTACGAGGGAAGGAAAATACAAGCAATCTGATGTACCCCGGCAGTTGGTCTATGGGACTATGGTTTATGTACGACAAACAATTGTAGCTGATGCTTCTTGTGCTTTGTCACGAGCTGTTTGTATTGCTACTAGGTATAGTGCTGTCCGTAGGCAATTCGGATCACAGAATGGTGGACCTGAAACTCAGGTATTCTGGAGTGCTTTTTGATGGCCAAGTCCTATTTGAAGTGTAGACTATCTTGAAATGTTTACTTGGCATGCTTTTTTCACTGATAAGAAAAATGCTTTTTTAACATAATTGTCATATTAAATATATGATCATTTGGTGAAATTTGTATCATTAACTGGTCTAAGAGTCAATTCTCAAGCCTGTTCAAGTCGACGAGTCATCCTGTTCAACATTTTCACCTGTTACCTAGTTTTGTGCTGCTATCTTCTTAAATTGATAATTCTCCTTACTTTCTTAATCGTGCCACAATGAACCTAATACACACCTTAGCTGCAGTTTTTACAGATATGATCCACTTGTCCAATTAATTAGAGGGAGCCTGTCAAATTAAATGTTTGTGTTGGAAACACTTTCCTGTACTTGCTTTTTATTTTGTCCTTGTTATTCAACATATTACTACATTTTCTGGGTGGATTCTCTCTTTTTACCCTTATATTTGACATATGTGTTATGCTCATCACTTTACAAATGTGACATTGAGAAGTTAGGAACAACGTTAGATAAGGTATGTGTTCGTCTTTTTATATTCTAAAATTAAGAATCCATCATTACTTAAAAGAACTAGTATTCAAGGTTTCATTGTTTCTATGCATAATGAATAAATAGTACAAATTAAAAGGAATTTTTCTTGTTTGATCAGAGTTATTCATCTACTCATCAAAGCTCAAAAGTATTGTTAATGAATTTGGCGTAAATGGTCACTCGTTTCTGTGATTCAACATTTGCTGCGGGAATATCAACGACTTACTGCAATATGGACTTTGATGTTTAGTATTATGGTGATTGATAGGACAAGTGTATGGTATGGACTGAATGCTTTAAAATATTGGTGCTTCACAAAATCTGTTCATTGCATGCTTCATGTATTTAATTTTGGTTTAAAATTGTGCAATGCATGCTTATTTTGTTTGCAATTTGAGGTAAACTTAATTATTAATCCCCATTGGCACCTCTTCGGTTTACAGGTCATTGACTACAAAACTCAGCAAAGTAGGCTCTTCCCTTTGCTAGCTTCTGCTTATGCCTTCAGATTTGTTGGTGAATGGCTAAAATGGCTATACACAGATGTGACCCAGAGACTGCAGGCTAATGACTTCTCAACATTGCCTGAGGTTCATGCATGCACTGCAGGGTTGAAGTCGCTGACTACTTCTGTCACAGCCGTACGTAATAAAGTTTTCTTTACCCTGTCTCTCTCTATCTCCGCCAATGTGTGTGCGCGAATGTGGGGAAGCTTGTGCGTGCTTGTGTGCTCTTTAGTATGAGTTGGAGCGAGTTGCTACTGATTAAAGAAGGTTTTGCTTCACTCTCTACAATTACATGTTTGGCTGGTATAAAGATTGAGTAAACTGACAGTAAGAAGTGTAAGTTGAGCACGACTCTGTAAAGCTTGTGTTCATCTTTAGAGTTCATGGCATAAGTTTGCTATTGTGATAACCCTCACCATGTGTAGCCTATGGGTGTTCCACCAGAAGATTTTCTTAAAATTTGATATGTTATTAGTGATTGTGCTTTGCTTCTATGCTTGATCAAATAAATTCTCAAGATCTTTCTCATTGCATTGAGTAAGGAGGTATTCTTGGATTGGCACTGCACCATGAATAATCTCTTGGAAAGTCATTTTCCTGCCAATTCTCTGATTCTACATTTCCTTCTGATATTTAAAGTTTCACTCTCTAATAATGCTTCTAAGAATTTTTACTGCATTAAGTCTATGGATCTGCAAACCATCAGTTTAACATGTTTCTTATTTAAATTTAGGCATCACGTTTTTTCTGTTTTTTAGGATGGAATTGAAGAATGTCGAAAATTATGTGGAGGCCATGGTTACCTCTGTAGCAGTGGGCTCCCAGAATTATTTGCAGTTTATGTTCCTGCTTGTACATATGAAGGAGACAACATTGTGCTGCTTCTACAGGTATTCTCTATGATACTTGTGGACCTTTTTGGCTGTAGGCAAGAATTTTTCTGCAGATGACTGGAGTTTATTGAAGACTGTTTGACTCTCTTTAAATTAAAACTCTTTATATCTCATACTAATTTTCAACTACACATTCATACAATAAATTATTCTGCACGTAAACCCAAAACTTTTTCCTACTTTTTGATCACACATTCTCCAAAATATCACTATTAAAAACATCATTTCCCCCAATTTCTCTTTATCATGGCCATCAAACACGGGTTGAATAATAAATAGTTCTGTGGAGATTGAATAGATTCTCTCGTTTGGTAGAGAGGGAAGGGAAATATATCTAAAATAGTAACCTAGTTTCATTACCTTCTCTTTTGCATTTGATGTGTTTTCTTTCTCATGTTGGATTTCCTATTATAAATGTAAAGATTCAAATTCAATTGAGCCAAAAAGACTTATCTGAGCCTCATGCGTTTGTACCCTGAGAAACTTGTTATTGAACCTTTATGTCCTGCTTGTTTGTTTCTTGTCTGATTGATCTTTTAAACCTAATATTTTGTATTTGCAACAGCTCTTTTTTGTCTAATCTGTATTTTAAGAAGTATTTCTCAATTGAGACAAAAACACTAATTGGAGCCTTACTGTTTTTTATTGCCTGATCCAAATGTATTTACAAATTTATGTTGGTGGTTACTCCTCAGAAGATCAGTTAACCTGGTGCACTTGCTACCTTGTGTTATATTCTTCTTCTTTTTGACATTAGTTACATCTATCCTCAAGCTGAATAGTGTACCTTGTATGCTGGAGCGTGACAGTCAGGTGGATCATTTAGCTGTATGAGACAACTAAATTGAACATTCATATTTTTTTGACATTTGTGCCTCATTGTTTATCATTTGAATGTCAAACATTTCTTCTGTCATGGGTTTGGTGCTAAATTATTTAGTTCCTGCTGAAGGTTGCTAGGTTTCTCATGAAGACAGCTTCACAGTTGGGAACTGGGAAACGGCCAGTGGGGACGATAGCCTATATGGGAAGAATTGAACATCTAATGCAATGCCGTTCTGATGTACAAAATGGTACATTTTTCTTCTTGAAAGTACAACTGTCTTGACCTGTCCCATATCACTCTAGTGGACCAGGAACGAGGTGTGCGTAGATGATGAATGCCAGCTAGTTGCTAGACCCACCACCAAGGCTGACTGTGATTTGTTACCAATCATATGCTAGAGAAAAGAATATAATTGTATGTCCATAAAAATAGAAAATTCGAATAAGGGCCCAATATAATGTTTACATGCTCAACTCAAATGAGACAAACAAATTATGTCCTGTGGCTGTGGCTTTGAAATCAACAGGCTCGTCAAGGCTGCCAAAACTTAATTTCTATCTGATAAGAAAGACGTTGAGAAATGATTCTGATTTCTTCCAAGTGTATCTGCCACCTTAATTATAAGCCATGAGTTGAATATGAGCAGAGAGTATCAAAAGATTCTCATCATATGGCTATCTAAAAGTGTTTTGATGTTTCCTCTTAATATAATATTGCCCATAGAAGTAGGCACCGAAAACCATTCTTTCAAATTAGGATTCATATATGTGCTACTACATACACGTGCAAGTTTGGTGATATCTATTTGCCTGATGTCATGCAGCTGAGGACTGGCTAAAGCCTAGTGTAGTATTGGAGGCATTTGAGGCAAGGGCTGCCAGAATGTCTGTTGCTTGCGCTCGAAATCTGAGCAAATTCACCAATCCAGAAGAAGGTACTTCCACTTGACAAGAATGAAATTCTTTTGGGTCCAATTTTACCCTTGTTAAAATTTGGTATATCAGGTTGTAAACTTAAATGATCTGTTACCTAAAAATTACATTTTGATTGCTTTGTCTATGCGCGTTCTTTATCATCAAGAACACATTCTCTTTGTATTAGAATTTTGATTTCTTTTTAGGCTTCTAAATATCCTCTAATTTTTCCCTTATTTTTCTTCCACTCAGGTTTTGCTGAGCTATCAGCTGATTTAGTTGAGGCAGCTGTCGCACACTGCCAATTAATTGTTGTCTCAAAGTAAGCTTTCTTCTCATGCTTCTCTTGCTTACAATATATATGAATTCAATCCTATATATTTAATTGGCATCACATATTTATGAGTTTCATTTCTCCAGCCATGTATGTCTATTTTAAGTTGTCGAACAAAATCTTGTTCTCAACATAGAATAGATAACGTTGGCTTAGAAGAGATTTAATGTTTGTTTCTTAAGTTCCCAGAAGTAGCCTATGAATTGATAACTAGGACTGTAATATCTCATCACCGCAAGATATTTCCATTCTACATTTTAAATGTCTTTTCTAGATTCCTTAACTTTTTGGCAAAATGACGGTTTTTGAAGTTATTTCTGCACCTTTATTTACATTGATCAACTTTCATGATGGGACGAATAAGTACCTTCCAACTTCTATTTGTCAAGCTATTCTCTTCAAGGTGGTGAAATAAAGAGTGGTTAAAATAGTGTGGAATGCTGAGCGTGCTCCCATATTCTCGATATTTTGCTATAGAATGTTAAGAAGACTTCCTCCTTATGTAGGTTTATTGAAAAGCTGCAACAAGACATTCCCGGTAAAGGGGTCAAGAAACAATTAGAGGTGCTATGTGGTATCTATTACCTATTCCTCCTTCACAAGCACCAGGGTGATTTCATTGCTACAAGCTGCATAACTCCGAAGCAGGCTTCACTTGCTAACGATCAGCTCAGATCCCTGTATTCGCAGGTTTGTAATTAAATTTCATTGTGAAAATTGCTGCATTAGCGCCTGTAGTAACATAGTCCCGAATTATGAAAATAGATCATTTTAATCCTCGACCTAGTAGTTTAGTTGCAGAAGTGGCCCTTCTGAGTTTCTGCTAGAATGTCGACAAACGTAGAAAATGCAATTCACCCTTACTTCCAATAACAAAGAAGTAAAAGGAAAAGATACGAAAAGGTAACCATCCAGAGGACCACTGCTGCAACTAAACTGAAAGCTTGAGGATTAAAATGCTCCATTTCAAATTGCTACAAGCGGAGGCATTACAGTGTCTGACATTGCATTTTTTCCAATGGGTTTTGCTATTTGTACCCGGTGTACACCCCCTCACAAAAGAGGGGGGCCCACATCCAATCAAAAATTCATGGGCCCCCCTATTGTGAGGGGGGATGTACACCAGTGTACATATAGCAAAAACTTTTTCCAATTTCTTTTGTTTTAGTTGTGGGATCCTGGAAACAATAAATTCATATTTTTCAACTCGTGATTTATTTTTCAGGTTCGTCCAAATGCTGTAGCTCTTGTTGATGCATTCAACTATACCGACCACTACCTAGGATCAATTCTCGGCCGTTATGATGGAAATGTCTATCCAAAACTTTACGAGGCAGCGTGGAAGGATCCTCTAAATGAATCAGATATACCTGATGGCTATCACGAGTATATCAGGCCTCTGCTTAAGCAAAAACTCCTTGCTGCTAGACTATAGAAAATGTTGACTGGTGTATCATGCACTATAACTTGTTCATTTGCTCATAAATAGCTCTAGCTTCTGCTCAATTCTCACATATTATAAATCCTGCAAAATAATGGCAAAACGGAGATTATATCCGGATTTGGTCCTTGATGTACTTGTTGACGTCATAATAATCTTGGTAATAGGTCTTACTATGTTGGACAAATAAAAGAATTATTATATATACACACAAACATATGTATGCACCTACACCAATGGTCGCTTCCACTGTCCAACAGGGGACTGTAGACCACACCTGGAGTGCAATGGCCAATGCGGCGCCACCATGGTGATCCAACTTCGCCTTCTATGGCATCAGGCTTGTCGACAGCTTCAACCTCCACATGGAGGCAAAAGACACCATTAGGTAGCAATTACACGTCATTAAATGATAGGTTCATTTAAATGTAAAGTCACATTATTCATTTAATTGAACCTATAAAGTATAGCCACCTAAATTAGTATAAGATAGCATTATTTGTCCGGTTAAAGGCTGTCAAAGTTGACTTTACCACCTGTTCACATTGATACAACTCAGGGTTGTGGGCAGGTTGCGGGTTTTAATTTTAAAACTTGGAAAATGCTATATATATATAGTCCATAACATGATGATATTCATAATGGACACATGTATGCCATCTATTTGGGGGTGCCTGGCCCATAGCATAACCTTTAAATTTTAACTTGCTTTAATTAAAGCCTCGACTCTCAACTGGCTTTCTTATATGAACCGTTGAAATAAATTCTTCACGTTTGCCATTGCTGGTAGCTGGGAACCTTAGCTAATCAATCTCTCAACCACCGGAGGCAATCTTTAGACATCTTACAACAGCAGTTGAACTACTTTTGCTCCCTTATTTATCTAATTATATGAACAGTTCGCTGCCTTAGTTTCCACAATACGGTATCTTAAGATAACACTTTCACGTCTCTCTCCTTGTTTCCGTACAAGGTAGAGCCTAAATAAGTCTTGCCACCTAGTACTGCAATTAATTTCTTAGAAAGGAATTGTCACTTATCTTCTTCTCAACGTAAAACCAGCAATTCACCATTCTGAGAAACCTATTCTCATTGACCATCTCTCTCTCTCTCATGGTTCTAAATGATGATAAATCTGGTAAAAGAGTTCTAAACAAAGGTGCATGGACAGCTGAGGAAGATAGGAAACTAGCTGAGTACGTAGAGAAATATGGTCCAAAGAAATGGAAATCGGGGGCAGTCAAATCAGGTTATACACAAACCCTAATGGCATATTTGGGTAAAATGGTACGAAAGTACTTCATAGTATTCAGTCTAGTCTATTACTGTGTACCAAATTAACTTGCCTATGTTTAGTTGAGTTATTCTCAACTTCTCGTGTAAATCTCATCATATTGGGTGGTTATTGCAGGATTGAACAGGTGCGGGAAGAGTCACAGATTGAGATGGTTGAATTATACTCCACCCAATATCAAGAGAGGCAACATATCTGATGAAAAAGTCCATTAGATACTCAGGCTGCATAAACTTCTAGGAAATAGGTTAGTAGTCGAATTGGCCAGATTCATTTTTTTTTTAATCAAAGATCTCACACCTATATAATTTTGGTACAAATATGTAAGCGAGAACTTAGGATTTTTGTGTTGAAGACAAAAAAATAAATCTCAAAAAGGTGCTTGTAACTCTCTGACATTCAATTCTCGCAAAAAAGGTCACAGGGCAGCTCCGCGGTGTCCACAAGCTTCCGCTCTGCATAGGATGGACCAATCATAAAGTGAGTAAAGAAGGAGGTGCTTAAGTCAGCTACGAAAAACTCGAGAAATGTGGCAAAATAGTATGAATTCCCTTCTCTCTAGGATAAGATGAGGGTTATAATCATCTCGAATCTTTCATAGGAATTGCACCCCAACCCCCATGCAGAAGGTTTGGCCATTAATAACTGACCTCCTTTTGGACCAGTATATGATATTCAGAACAATAAATTTGTTTACATCACATTCAATCACCCATCTAAAAGTTTAACCTGTTAGACATTTGGATGACCGTTAAATTTATTTATTTAAATACAATCTTCATGGATTATGTATGAAGTTCTAAACAATGCTTAATTTAATTGGAAACTTTTTTGGTGAATGGGTGGTCCTTGATTGCTGGGAGACTTGATGAGATCAAGAATTACTGGCACTCTCATTTGAGCAAGAAACTAAACCAAAATGGAGAGAGCAAAGAAAATTCTTCGACTGTGCATGAGATTAATGCAATGGATAGTTGTGGGACAGAAGTTGCAGATGATCAAGAAAGTGAAGGTACAACAGGCTTGAGCTTCGATATAGAAGAATTCTTTTGACTTCTCAGTTGATGAAACTATGGATCTGAATAGGTAAACCAATTTCTTGAACTTGATGGGGATTTCTGAAGGAAATTTGCCTGCCAATGCTTTCAAGTCCAACATTTTATTATTCCTCGAGAAGTAGAAAGAATTACAATCTACGGAGTAAAAATATTTTTCGGAGATTACAGATTATTGCCCTACATTTGATTATATAGTTAGTGCAGAATATTTTCTTTTATAATTATTTGTAATTCTTGTACATAAGGTAATTCTCTTTGTGATTCGTGTACAATAAAGTTTCAATATCTATTCTCTTCATTGTTCAGTCTGATCAGTTTTTACCTAATTTATAGTTTCTATCAATTTGTACTTCATGATCTCTACGGATTTTATCCTTGTAGAATTTCATTTTATAGTCATTTACCACTACAAATTAAGGTTATTTACTTTATTCTCATAGACAAACAATTATACAAACTATTAATTAGACAGAAAGTAAACAATATTAAGAAAGAAAAAGAAGTTAAAAAATCTCGTCGATATTGAGTAACAAACTTGTTCTATTTTCACAAAGCTTGTGTAAACAACTACTACAACTAGCCTACCAATAAATTTAGGGTCGGCTACATGAATCCTTTCCGACACTCCATTGGTTCATTCTTAGATCTACTACAGGTTCTAAAGCAACTGTCAAAAAGTACGTGTAAACATGAAAGAAAATCTATACTCGTCTAAAATGCTATGTATTGAACAATCATTTTTACCACCTTTCACTTGAGCTGTGTAGAAAGGATGTACAAATCAAAGAGAGAAGCAATTGACAATATGTAATCTGGGAGGATAACTCAGTATACAGGATGCTGCTGCCAGTGCAAAGAAAATATGATCATCAGACCAAATATTCAGATTTATGTTCCAGTAGTTGTAAGTCTGAGGCAAATGTTGATACCCAGGGTTCTTACCCTGAACGTAGAAATGAAGGAAATTAAATGGGCTAGTAACAGATCAGCATTTGGGAACGCAAAACAAGTCACTGCTGTCCGTAGATTTGATCAAGTCTCTTCTAATGAGAATCTACAAATGAGTTTGCCTTCTCCCACCAAGAATATAGATAAGCCTGGGAAACTCGAGCAATTTTTACCTGAAAGATTTGACATCTGCTCAGCATTTCGTCTTAAATTGGCTACCTTCAGCAGTAGAACCCACGCAAAAAAAGGCACCGGTAATTATGGGGTATGTGGTATCTGAATCTGCTTAAGTCTGCTATTCCAAATTGAATGTAGAATAAAATGGAACAGATCATATCTAACCGATTTTGCGTTCCAGAGGAAATGCTTCTGCAACATTTTCACGTTGGTTTGCATGGTTAGATATTGTCTCAAAGGGATAGCTAAGAGTATTTCTTTCAGCTTTGGGATATCCTTTTCAGCAACAATGACGGAAAATGCATTCCAGTTGAGTACATCATCGAAAGGAAGAACAAAACCATCGGCAATTATAACTGGGACGCACTCGTAGTATATGGCCTCAACAATCCTCGGGCTGTTCACTTCGTATCCCATTGGGCATATGCAATATTTGCTTGATTTCATGTGTTCGGCATAAGACATATTTCTCGATACTCTATTTGGCAAAGCCCCATAAATCCTCATGTCCTCGTCTTTGTCACTCCAGTACTTGAAAAGTATGGGACGGACCCTACCATGCATATGTCCAGCATAAAAAGCAAGAATTGGCCGTTGTGACACTCTTTTTCCACCAAGATTTCTATGAGTCCTTCGGGGATTCTTTATAAGAGTTTCTGGCAGGGAAACATCTTTTCCAGCTTTGAAGATTCCTTCTGAGGCATCTGCATTGCAGATAACTTTTATCGTGTTTGTTATAAGTTCCTCGTGCTCCTTCAATGTATACGGTCCCTGTGAGTAATAATGAAATAGACTGGACATGAGAGAAAGGGGAGACTAACTAAAACTAATAATAAATATAACAGTAGTGAAAATAACGGAAGAATTGAAACTGAAACAGAAACAGGCAGACAGTTCTATTAGAGAAACTAATTACAGTGGAATGGCTAAATTATGCAGTATGCAGTTACAGGGACTCCTAAAGTGCCATTTGAACGTAAAACCTTGTAATCTCTTCGTCATTGTACTTAAAATTCGGCGGCGGCAAGTGGCTATACCTCTCACATTGAGAGTCAACCAGTATAAATCTGTATGCTTGTGTTTTGCTATTCTTTTGCACTGCTTATTATTGCTCTCGTGATTGGGGTTAGAGCTTAATCCATAACAATCTGTGGCCAAGTATAAGAAGCTAATATTCAGTACGTGTATAGATGTACATGTCATAAAGATACCATACCCAATCGTGGCAAGCAACTAGAAAATGATTTGATCCATGAGTACGGTTCCAGAAAGGATACTTTTCCGCTAGCATATTCACATAGTCCCGCAGGAAGATTGACAACGGCCTAAGATTATGTGAATTGGGGACATAAAGAGCCGATTTTAACTGGCGTGCACTATACGGAAGATAAAACAAGTGAGCCTTTTCTGGATCCTTTGTTACAAATTGCCTGTTTTCTTCCATTAACTTCATAAACCATCCTTCAGATGCGTAAATTCCAATGAGATGAGGGTCGTGAAAAATAGGCCTATTCCCTTCTTGGTAAATGTAAACTTTTAGTATATATTCCATCCACTCGTAGCTCCTGAAATAAATCATATGTGAAATACTGGACATAGATATAAACATTCTACACAAAAATTGGACTCGAGAAAACCCATAAATGAGAGACAGCATTCTTCAAAGATGCAGTATGAACATTGATTTCAAAGCATAAATTGATATAGGAACCGTTGTTTTCAGGCGGTGTCTGTATATATTGGAAAAAGAGGAAATTCACGCTGAAATAAACAATTTCTGTCTAAAAAGTTAGGAGTAAATACTAGTGGATGGACTGAAACATGCAGAACAGCAAAATTGTGAAAAGTGAATAAAAGGACTAATACTGTTGCTAGTCAATTGAATAAATGAAAGACAACTAAACAATAATATAATAGCCTGCAACAGAATCATCTCAGCTTCTGCAAGCCTTTTCGCCACCAAATCTGAGTGCATGATCCAGTTAACAGTTTACAACTATCTCATAAGAAATCTGAACGAGAAATATTGCTCCATGAAATAAAACTTTAAGAGTGTATAATAGAGGTGGGTAATGAGTTTCTTTGAATTTCTTTAGCCATTAGATAGAGAGCGAAAATGTATTAAAAAATTCGTAATCTGCGAAATCGAAATCTTTGGAAAGGTAAAAAGCTTGTATGTTCCTAGCAATGCATAGTCAAGTTCAAGTTGTATCTTCAATAAATATCATTAGTTTTAAAACTAATAAAGCTACAATTTACTTCACGTATTGTTCAAGTTAGTATCTATTGAGGTACTAGTTACCACCACCTAATGAAAATTCACTAAGAGTATATAATCAGTAAAACGAAAAATCACGCAAGTATAGTGAGATGTACCTTTTGAAAGTAGAAATATTTCGGAATAGGGGAGCATAGAGTTCAGGATCTTCACTAACGAGTGGGGCATTTTCAATTTCTCTTTTGGCAAATGCAAGTGCTTCATCTGGTGTCAATGACAATACGTGCCTCTGCATATATTGAAAAATCTTGAGGAAGAGAGGTAACTGAATGAACTGAAATTTCCAAAATCATTATGAGAAGAATAAGGAACTTACCAAGTGATCAGGCAGTTTTCTAACAATATAAGGTGGTGATGGTGGAGTATCCATAGTCGATTTCATATGGTGTTTTCTCCTTCTCCGTCGAGAAAACCTTTGCTGCTCATTGGAAATTACCGCTGAGTGATTCAAATTTGCCGAATAGTTAAGTGAAGCAATTGCCCGGGCATCTTGAACAGATAGTGGGTGATTTTCTATCAAACGTGTTGCAGTGTTCAAATGTTTGTAGGAGGAAACTATCGTGGTTCGTGGTAAAATCCATTGGGTCAGTGGGTAAGGAAGTGAAGAAATCTGTATTACAACACTACATATTGTAAGAATTGCACCAACAACAAACATCTTTCTCCAATTGGTTCTGATCAGAACCACTATAATTAGCCGCAAAAACTTAGCCATGTCTATCTAACTGAATAAGTTGCTCTGCAGCCTCATTTTAAAAAATTCATTCTTGGAAATGATATACGGAGACATCCTAACTTTACTCTGTTTGATAGATTAATGTAACCATCCCATAGTTCCAGCATGTTACGTGCTTGAATCTGTCATAAAATGAAAGTAAAAACTTATTACTGCACGTAGTATACAAATGTAAGACTGCTAAATGAAAATTTTCATAATGCAGTGTCAAATGGGCATTAGGAGAAAAGGCTCAAATTCTCTACATATACAATTAGACATGTCAGTGGAAAATTCCCAGAAATAGAGTTCCAGATTCACGAACGCAGGTATATTGTCAAAATCAATTTGTCTAAAAGTTTAAACTGTTCGAAAGGAGACAAATTTAACCTTTCAATATGCCCACAGGTACGGGCTGGATTCATATTTTCTTTAAAAGCCTAAAACATACTCTTCTTTAGAAGGAAAAGAACTAAAATCTATGTATACTACAATCAAGAAATAAGCACACTAAAAAAGTATATACAACAACAAATTAAGCCTGGTTCTTTATTACTTTGCGGTCCGCTGCTTGGATCCTTTATCACAATTCCTCTGTATTCATTACAAGATATTCAGGGAATCTAAAGCAACTAAATTCTTATTAAAAAGAAGTATATAAAAGTTAAAAAAGAACCCATCAGTGATTCAGTATTGCCATTTCAAGAAACTATAAACTCACTCAAAATTACGGAGCACACAAGCAATTATACTTAAATTTTCCATAAGAAAATAAGCTATTAACATACCATCGAAGCAACCCAAAACTTGAGTAATTGATCCAATACCATTTTGATACAAATCTTAAAATACAGTATGTACATATGTCTGAGGACGTTACCTTGGAAAAACCCAGGTCGGAGAATGAACCAAGAAATGAATTTGAGGATGAAAATGAGGAGAAGTTGAAGGAAATTTAAGGCAAACAAAAAGGATGGAGGGAAACATCGGGCGCTAGCGACGCTGACGGTAACGTCTTCCTATATTTGTATCATTTTTTTTTCTTTTTTATATTTTCATGCAACTAACCCATTATAGAAAATAAAAGATTCACATTTTAAGGATGTAATAATGCCATCTTTTACGTAACATTTTCTTCTTATATAAATTATACACACATCCCTCTAATTATATAACATATTATTATATAAGCATCCATCTAATTTTTAAAATTACATAAACATTGTTACTTATTTCTCCTTTTTAGCATTTTAAGATTTTTAAGGAAAAAAATTGTATTATTATTATTATTATTATTTTTTTTTTTTTTTTTTTTGCATCCGATCACGTTGACCTTTTTGCTTTTATTTTTTGGACTTCGAGAATATCTTAACCTTCATTTGAAAGGAGTTTATAATATAGTTTAATTTATATATAAAGAAATGTGAATAATAAGTGGATGATACTTGTGGATTCATAGCAACGTGGTATTGAAAATAAAGTTTGATCATTTGTAAATGATATATAAACTTGGCCCATAGCAAATATTTAAAGTACATAGTAAATAAAGTTTATTTTCGCCTTAGTAATAATTCATTTTAAATCTATTGATTATTTTTTTTATATAAAATTTAATGACGCAAGTTTTTTGAAACATTTAGCGACGTAAGTTGATCATGGACCAGAAAGCTTTTATCATGTAAAGATACGAGTAAATATATAAATGTTAAAAGTTATTTTTCAATTTCAAAATTCTACAGATCTTTTGGTTTTAAAATGTAAATAAAATGAAGTTATTTTTATCAAAAAAACTATAGAAGTCCAATTTATGTCCAAAATAATTTCTCAATATTTAGTTGAAATTACTTTTTCAAAATAAAAAGAACTTAGCTGCATCTTCCTTGTCGTTGTGCCCAAGGGTACATTAACAACTCACATGTCACAAATTTACCAACTACAAGATGTAATCTCTAAATCAGTTTTAAGTTGTAAGTTTGTAACACAATTTTATTTGGAAAATTGGCGCAAATGGTTTTAAACATTTGTCCAAATTGTATTTTTGGTCCAAACCTTTCGAATGTGGCGGAATAAGTGATCTCAAACGTTTTCATTTTTGGTGCAAATAGCTCCATCCAAAAGGACGTTAATTTTGTGCGTGCAATGCAATTGTCCTTATTTTATTTTTATTTCAAAGAGCAATTTCCTTGAATGACTTTCTCTACTCAACAAGAAAAAAAAAAATTAAAAACATAAAAAGTTATAAAAAATAAAAAAGTTCATCTTCTTCCAACCATCCACCCCAATCCAACCATTTTGCCTTGTAATATTTAATTTTACCTTAATTTATTTTATAAATATGGAGTTGTGGTTAGGTTTTATAATTATCATCAAAAATAGAGAAAGAGAGGCTAAGAAGATTGGAGTACGATTTCTCTTGTAAATTTTTTTTTCATCATAGTGAATATTGCAGTGGGGGGGCAGAGGACGTAGTCTCGTAACCTCTATAAATTTTGTATGTTTTTGAGTTTTATTTATCTTTCTTTTAATTGATTGCTCTCAATGAAATATAATTAGGGGTTCTAATTTTCAATAGCTAGAATTCTCGCCTGAAATGAAGGAAGTCATTTTATGTTCCTTCTCAACTAAGATCTCACCCTTAGTACAATTTGTACATTGATTTTCTTTGATATTCTTATTCCTCGTCCATCTCCAATCTTGTACTTTTAAAACCCATCTGTCAAATGGGAAAACTACTAGCAAAATTCAACGCCACATTTTTGTTTTTGTTGCGTTTTAGTCATCATTTTAGCTGAAAAAGTCGGTACTTTCAGTCGACAATATGGTCCTTTCGATCAATTAGCGATCAAAGACTTGTGGCTTAGCTGCTTCGCGAAGAAAACAGATTAAGGGAACTAGTCATTATTTTTCAGGTTAAGAAGACTGCTACAATTAGCAATGATGCCCTTTATGTTACTCCAAACTCAGGTTCGACAGACTTCAATTAGATCGATAATTCAGGCAAAATCCTCGGCGAACAGCCTTTCAAGCTCTGGGATGGCCAAAAAAATGAAACCCCTGGCAAATATTTGGATTTCTTGATTGCCGTTGATCGGAACTTGCCACCCAATAGCTACGGCAAATTTTTAGGCCACACGAATCGCACCGACGACAATGCCAGCAACCATTTGGTTGCAATGGAGCTTGACACCTTCAAATAAGATGATGACTACCATGTAGATATTGACATCAATAGGGTCAGATCTATAAAAATGGAATCTTTTGTTAGATATATTAAAAGTTGCAATACAGTAAAGAGCAGAAATAAAACTTATCGACTGATCGAGTTCGTGACAGCACGATGTCATAAAGCGAAATTGCCTGTCGATAACTGCTGCGACATCAGTGGACAATCACCTCCAGGATACAACGATCAAATAAACTNAAAACTTATCGACTGATCGAGTCTCGTGACAGCACGATGTTCTAAAGCGAAATTGCCCGTCGATAACTGTTGCGACCTCTGTTGACGATCACCTCCAAGATACAACGATCAAATAAACCAATTGTGTAGCAATCACAATTGATTTCCAGAACTCTCAAGTGTACTCCAGAAAATATGAAAAATTGAGTATAATATTTTTTCTTCAATAGAAAGATACAATTTCCTTTTTTGTGTGTTTTTCCTAATGTCCAGATGGGTGTGTATATAGGCAGAAAAAGATGAAACTGTCCCCACCATGATCCAGTATTATTTACAGTGGTAATTGGTTGTTAATACTGGACAGCTAAAAACTGTCATATTTTACTGTCTAATTGACTCATTAAATAATTACGAAAATGATTAAAAAAATAATTATTTTATTTGGATCAAGAAAGTCCAAGAGCACTTTTAATATAATGCGTGAGGTGTGACTCGAACCCCCGACCTCCCACACAAATTTCACATTTTCACCAATTGAACACTTCATCTGAATTAATTATTTCTTTCACATATTATATTTATTTTATAAATTGACTCGAACCCCCAACCTCCCACATAAATTCCACATTTTCACCAATTGAACACTTCATCTGAATTAATTATTTCTTTCACATATTATATTTATTTTATAAATATCTAACATCTTTAACATCCCGAGATATCAGAATATCCCCAAATGGTCCTAAAATTTACAACATTTTTGGGTGGATTATGATGGGAACCATGCTGTGTACAGACAGATTTGATAGATGGAGTTACAAGTTGCCAAATGGCAATATTTCATTAGTTTGACCAAAAAATAAATTTAAAGCATCCAGTTACGGGCTGCCATCTCAGACTCTGTACACTGCCTTAGCAATCTCCACTAAAAAAGACTGGTTGCGCCCCTAATTTGACCCGAAATTTAATCTCAGGCCAAGTAGCAAGGCTCATCTCCACTATATTATGATGGTGTTAAGAAGTTCCTTGCTATGTACAAAGCAGAACAGGCTGAGAAAATTGGCCCTACTCCCACATCATAACAAGCCTAGCATCGCGGTATAAGTCGAGATTTAAATTTGTATGATTATCTAAAGTAATGATCGTATCTTAGGAATGCTATCCATTTGATTTTTCGGTAAGAGTTTTCGACAGCTCAGTTGGAGTGGTGGAATGGTAGTGGTGATAGTGTGTGGTAGGTGAGTTGGGTGAAAGCTTATGAATTTTGTTCTCTTTGTTTTTCAATTTTTTTTCCTTTTTAATTTTATACTTTTTTTTTTTAGTGAAAAGTCATTTGACGAAATCACTCCTCAAAATAAAAATAAGGGAAATTTCATTACATGCACAAAATTAACAGCAATTTTTGATGGGTTTCATAAAAAATAATCATTTGTGTAAAATATGAAAAGGTTTGGGACCATTTGCATCACAATTGAAAGATTTGGACGAAAAGTGTAATATATGGACAGAGGTTGAGACCATTTTACCAATTTCCATTTTTCAGTAAGCCACGTTTGACACTTTTTAAAATAAAATAATTTATTTCTCATATTTATTTTCTACCACATATTCACACAATTAATATTCTATACATAAATAAAAAAATTTCCCCATTTTTCACTACACATTTTTCAAAAAAATATTTTTCAAAACATCATTTTCTCACAATAATGACCATCAACTAGGGACTAAGTGTCTGTTTGACATTCATTAATTTATCTTATAGTTTGCTTCAGAACTATTTTCAACCACACATTCACACAATAAAAAATTCTACACGTATACCAAAATTTTTTCACTATTTTTAAACCACACATTCTCTTAAAAATCACTATTCAAAACTCTTTTTTCCTACTATAATAATTGTCAAACATGCTCTAAATGTCCAATATAAGTTACATATTTTAAATTAGAATAATATTATTTAGTATCAGCAGTGCTACTACATCAGTCTAAATAGCAGATGTGATAGGCTCAGTGAGAAGTATAATTAAGTGACTCATTTAATTGTATCTCTCATTTAATGTCACACAAGTGTTGGCTAAATATAAGTGCAGGTGAAAGGATTGATGTATATCAAACAAACAAACAAAAAGTTTAATCCGCATGAGCGTGACTAAACTATATAATAAGGGTTCAAAATGTTGCATATAAACTACAAACGAAAACCAAAAAAATCAAGAAGGGAAGAAGAAGAACTATCTGAGGCAAGTGATTTTCACCATTTCCTTAAGGCAAAAATGCCCCGCGGTGCTCACGATTCACGGCACTTGTCTCCTAAGATACAACAGATTCAACTTGTGGTAGAAGCACTTCAAACCACAAGTGACGGCGAACTTTCGACGGAGTTTCTCTCTACAAAGAAGAAAATGATTTGAATGAATTTGGAAGTAATTTGCAAGAGTTTTTATGCAATGCTCAATGCAAATATGATATGGGATGCAAAAGAGACGTCCAATGGGCCCTATATATAGATGATGAGAGGTTGTGAATGAAATGTCGCGCCCCAAGCTCAGTAACTCTTCCCAAATGTCGCACTATTCACTATTACTAGTCTGTCGCCATCACCTCCCTCGGGCAATAAAAATAGTGACTTTTTCGCTAGCTTATCATTAGCCTGTTGTTGGCCTGTCGCTCGAGCGATAGCCTATCGACAAGCTAGCAACAGCCTTAGTCAATTTTCAAGGCAACTTCCTCTATTTTCTTCCCAACTTTGGACCTCAATTTCTCATTCATCCGGAATTAGGTTTGAGATTCCAAATATACCACGACGATCTACTCGACGAGTAGAACAAGTCGGCCTATTTAATTTTGTAATTTGACCATCGAATCAAGTTCGAATATTTGGTCGAAGTTGACACGAAAGTCACCTTTTCCAAATTTTGGTTTTATCACTTAACCAAATTTCAATCTTTCAAAACCAAATTCCAACAATCCCCCACATGAATGAAAATTCGAACATGCAAATGCAATACGAAATTATGATGCATTGTAGAGAAAGCGAAAAAATACTGCATCAGGTAAGGTAGCTTCCGGCTTTGAAAATCCCTTAGTGAAATACTATCGGACTTACTTGGCTAATTGGTGAACGTGATGTTTTGAACCATTCAGCCGTTAGTGTAAGCCAAGACAACAATACATATACAGATGTCTTCCCTAATCCGTTCATAGTTCTTATGACTTAGTTCATTTTGGCCCTGAACCCTCTTGGGTTTCATAAGTGTTTAAAGAATTTAAGCCTTGAATAATTCTCATTGAAGCGGCCTCACTTCACACTTATATAGGTAACCTTCTATAAAGAGTATCCTGCCCTACTTCACTTGACTTAATCAAGATATAAGAATCATTAAAAGAGTATCTTAACCTTTAATCATTATGCATAAAGCACTTTAATATCATGGGAATGAGTTAGGAAATAATTTCTTAAGTGATTCTTTGAATCTTCATAACTTAGTTATCCATTTGAACCAAGATCTTAGGATCTCCAGTCAACACGGTAGGGTTACCATTATAAAGACTTACGTAGTAGGCTTCAATCCAACTCCTTTCAATAGACAACGTATTTGATCTCTAGGCAAATCTTTCATAAGTGGGTCCGCAATGTTCTCCTTTGATTTTGCAGAATCTATGGAGATAATGTCATTAGAGAATAGTTGTTTAATGGTATTATGTCTGCGACGTATATGTCTAGACTTACCATTATATATGCTGCTTTGAGCCCTTCTAATAGTCGATTGACTATCCAATGTATACTAATCGCAGGTACCGGTTTGGGCCAACATAGAATATCTTCTAGAAAGCCCCGTAGCCATTCTGCTTCTTCTCCATCTTTGTCTAAAACAATAAACTCTGATTCCATTGTTGATCGAGCTTTACAAGTTTCTTTTGAGGATTTCCAGGACACAGCTGCACCACCAATGATAATAACATAAC
>CAIGRN010095199.1:4358-26993 GCA_903798345.1 Fraxinus anomala | reverse complement strand
TTGTGTTTAGTTGTGTTTGTTTAGTTACTCACCTATTATAGTAAAACTTGTGTTAATAGCGAAAACGTTTTATTAACCAATTCACCCCCCTCTTAGTTAGCAACTCTTGGGCTTTCACTAGGAAGGCCAGCATTGAAGGAGTTATGGGCTATACTTCCATCCATTACCTATGTATGAAATTCCCTAGTGAACGAGGAATAGCCACTGTCCGAGGTGATTAGATAGGCGCAAGGGAGTGCTACCTTAACTCTTTGAGAAAGGTTGAGCCACGGGGAGTTAACATAGTGCTCCTTGGTACTGAGATGTCGAAAGCCCCTGAAGAAGGGCAACCTCCTATACAAAGGGAATATATCAAGATGGCGAGGCTTTTGTGAAGGGCTGACCTGAAAAGGTAGCCCTGGACAAACTGGATCCTCGAATTATTGAATCCGAATCACAAACTGCTCCAATGGAAGAACTTAAAAGCTTTTCAGTGGATCCCCAAGACGCTTCTAAAGTTCTGTAAGTACGAAAAGATTTGGAAGAGAAAACGAAGAAAGAACTGAAAGACATTCTCTGCAAGAACTCAGACGTCTTTGCATGAAAACACAAGAACATGATCGGAATCGACCCAAAGGTTAGTTGCCACCATTTGTGAATTATCCGAGTCAAACCCCGCACAGGCAGAGGAAGAGAGCCTGAATACGAAAAGGTATGAGGCTTTGAAAGATGAATTGGAGAAATTGATCAGCAATGGCTTTATCAGAGAGGTCACCTATTCGAATTGGATATCCAATCCCGTGTTGGTAAATAAATACAATGGTAAGTGGAGAGTGTACATTGACTTCTCCAATCTCAATCAGGCTTGCCCGAAGGACAATTTTCCACTTGCTCGAATAGACCAGTTGGTAGTTTTGACTGCTGGACACGAGTTGCTAAGTTTCTTGGATCCTTATTTGAGTTATAACCAGATTTCTATGTACCCGGACGATGAGGACATCACTTCTTTCATTACAGATTGAGGGCTATTTTGTTACAATATGATGCCCTTGGGGCTGAAAAATGTTGAAGCCACCTATCAAAGGCTAGTAAACAATATGTTCATAGATCACCTCGGTAAAATGATGGAAGTCTACGTTGAGGACATGCTCTTGAAGATTCTGCAAGCCAATGAGCATATGAGGCACTTAGATTAGGCCTTCAAAATTTTGAGAAGATACCGAATGAGGCTGAACCCTCTCGAGTGTGCCTTTGGTGTGGCATCCGATAAGTTCCTAGGGTACATTGTAAATCAGAGAGGGATTGAAGCGAATCTGAAGTAGATTAAGGCGTTGATTGAAATGAGGTCACCTCAGAAGCCGAATGAGGTGCAACGACTTACTGGTAGGATGGCCACACTCAACTGCTTCATATCCAAAGCCACTAAGAAGTGTCTTCCCTTCTTTAAGATCCTCAGGGAGGGAGGGAAGGGGGGGTGGGGGGGGAAGAAGTTCCAATGGACACCAGAGTGTGATGAGGCATTCCAGGCACCGAAAAGTTACCTTGGACAAGCTCCTCTCCTATCTAAACCTAAAGTGGGCAAATTGTTGATGCTTTATCTAGCTCTGTCCGATGATTCCATCAGTTTAGTCCTGATAAGGGAAAAGGAGACGCACCAGTTGCCCATTTACTACATAAGTAAAGCCTTATTGCCCGCAGAGGTGCATTATCCAGACATGGAAAAGTTCGTTCTTTCCTTGATCCCGCATCTCGAAAGTTAAGGCCATACTTCCAGGCCACAGCATTCATGTACCAACAAACTTCCCACTAAAGCTAAAGCAAGTCCTTCAGAAATAAGATGCCTCGGGGAGGCTGTTGAAATGGGCAGTCGAACTTAATGAGTTCAACATAGTTTACAAACCCAGGGCTGTAGTTAAGGGCTAGGCCCTGGCTGACTTTGTTGCTGAATTTGTCAAAGCCCCTGAAATTGAAGTGAGTATGGAACTGATGGAGCCTCCCACCTGGAACCTCTTTGTTGACGAATCATCTGGAAAAGCTATTTCGGGAGCAGGAGTAGTCTTGGAGAGTTCTGAGGGCCATAATCTTAACTGTGTAGTGAGGCTTAGATTCAAACCATCAAACTCACAATGTGGCTCAATATGAAACGCTCCTAGCCGACCTTCATTTGGCTAAGGAATTGCAAGTGAAGAGGTTGGCCATCAATAGTTACTGGCAACTAGTAGTGAACCAGGTCAATGAAAATTTTGTGGCTAGAGATAAGTACATGGCAGCATACCTGAAACTAGTCATGAATTTTTTCTCCAACTTTGAAAGGTTTGAACTAACATAAATACCCCACCTTGAGAACTCCCACACTGATGCTTCGTCAAAATTGGCTACCAGGATTTCGAACTCCTTAAGGTAGTTTCTATAGAACACCTTGTTGAACCTTTAATTACAAGGAATGAAGAAGTGATGTAGATAGAAGACACACATTTGTAGATGCAACCAATTATTGCTTTTCTCAAACAACAAATCGTGCCAAGCAATGAGGTTAAAGCTCATCGACTTCGGAGGAGGCTGTTCGCTTCATCCTGCAAGATGATATGCTGTACAAATGAGGTTTCTCATCCCCCCTCCTTAGGTGCACAGGAGGTGAAGAGGTGAATTACATCCTAAGAGAAATCCA
Source organism: Fraxinus anomala (assembly GCA_903798345.1). Classification (NCBI taxonomy): domain Eukaryota; kingdom Viridiplantae; phylum Streptophyta; class Magnoliopsida; order Lamiales; family Oleaceae; genus Fraxinus; species Fraxinus anomala. The sequence continues at coordinate 24,346 of CAIGRN010095199.1, read as the reverse complement.
TAAGGGGGTTTGTGGCAATCATTCTGGAGGGCCAGTACTGGCACACAAGGTACTCAGACATTGATATTATTGGCCTACCCTGAAAAAGGACTCAATACAATTCGTACGCAATTGTGACAAATGTCAGCATTTTTCCAATGTGCAAAGACATCCCTCACAAGAACTCACAGCTATATCAAGCCCTTGGCCATTTTCCAAGTGGAGAGTTGATTTTATTGGTCCACTGCCAAATGGGGAGGAATGCCTACTTCGGCATTATTGCAATTGATTACTTTACAAAATGGGTCGAAGCGAATCTGTCAGCCAAAATTATTAGGGCAAACATTTCCATGTTGCTCTGGAAAAACATCATATGTAGGTTCGGCATACCCAATATGTGGTTTCAGATAATGGTAAGCAATTTGGTAACAAAAAGATCATGGACTTGTGCAATAAGTTCGAAATTAAAAACCATTTCTCAACGCCTTATCACCCCTAAACAAACGATCAGGTCGAAGCGGTCAACAAGACCATCAAATTTACCCTAAAAATGAAATTGGATACTTCAAAAGGGGCTTTGGTTGATGAACTCTCCCAGATTCTTTTGGCCATACGCACGACCTGCAGAACTGCAACAAGGGAGACTCCATTCTCCATGACTTACGGGGCCAAAGCCATGAGTCCAGTAGAAGTTTGAGTGCCTTCGCCTCATCGTATCCACTTTAACAAAATAACAAACGATGAACTGAGAAGGTTTGAGCTTGAACACCTCGAAGAAAAGAGAGATGATTCTCAACTTAGACTAACCTCCTACCAACATAAGATGATACACTACTACAATGTCAAGGTAAAGAACTAGGAATGCCCATATCGTGTCACTGAAGAAGTACGACCGACATATGCAAGATCGAACATTTGGAAGGCAAAGTGATGCCTCGTCCCTAGAACATCGAGTACTTGAAGAAGTATTATCAATAGGGAGATCTTGAAAACTATTATCATGTAAATATTGTTGTCAATTGAGTGATTGGTTTTCACTTTTGCACTGTTCTCAAACAAATTCTCCTCTTCGAAGATGTCCACTTCATCAGGAGAGGTACGGGTTCCATCTCTGGTGGAGCAGATTAGCAGTGTTCTCACACATTCTTACTTCTTGCCGAGGTGCATACGCCCCCAGGGGCCACCTCAACCAAGGATGTCCACTTCATAAGGGGAAGTACGGGTGCCACTTTTGGTGAAGCGGATCAGCAGTGTTCTCACATATTCTTACTCCTTGTCGAGATGCATACGTCCCAAAGGGACCACCCCAACTAAGATGTCCACTTCGTTAAGATGGGTGCGATTTAATGGTTCAGTGAAATGTTTACACTTGGATTCTATTTGCTTAAGTGGTTATGCTTAGGCGGGTGTTTACACTTGGATTCCATTTGTTTAATCCATTTACTTAAATAGTTATGCTTAGGTGGAGTGTTTACACATTGATTCCATTTGCTTCATCCATTTGCTTAAGTGGTTATGGTTAGGCGAAGTGTTTACACTTAGACTGCATTTGCTTCATCCATTTGCTTAAGTGGTTATACTTAGGTAGAATGTTTACACACGGATTCCATTTGCTTCATCCATTTGTTTAAGTGGTTATTCTTAGGCGAAGTGTTTACACACTGATTACATTGGTTTTACCCATTTGTTCAAGTGGTTATGCTTAGGCGAAGTGTTTACACTTGGATTCCATTTACTTCATCCATTTGCTTAAGTAGTTATGTTTAGGCGAAGTGTCTACACTTGAATTCCATTTACTTTTTCCATTGCTTAAGTTCTATCAGGTTTGCATGTTTTAAGCGAAGCTACAACACTTGGAACAACAGTTAAAGAAAGAATTTCATTACAGAACAAATCAGGGCCGAAGCCATTACAGAAAAAAAGAAAAGAAAACTACAGATCTACATTTACAATGGCCCTCGCTCCCATCTCCTCCTGGGGAGCTTCTTCCTCAACCTCTATGTCAGGCCGGCCTCCAGTAGAATGGTCGAACTCTTCTTCAAGAAAAGCATCAATCTCTTCTTTTTGAGCTTCGAAGAACATCCTGAGTTCGAATTTTTCCTTGTAGCAATCCTTTGGTGTTCATTGGACTAGTCAATTCGCTTAGTAAGTTCAGCCAATTGGGAAATTGACTCATGAAGTTCATTTTTTAGTTGATTTATTCGTATCTCAGCAGAGTCCAACTTCACCACGACTTCAGTCCTTTTTACCCCAACCCCCTCCGCCTCTTTCTTAGCCTTCCTCACCTCTTCCTCCCATTTGTTCGAGACCTCAATCCTTCGTTCCAACTCCTTATTCTATTGCTAAGGCTTCAGACTAAGTCTCATGCCGCTGTGCCAATACACAAAGCTTTAGCCACGCAGGCATTGTTGGTGGCTAGAAGATTCTCCACTTCGCAGGAGGCGACGTGATCCTGCCATTCTCCAGTCTAATTCTTATTGTGGACTCGACCAGCAGAGGTAGTTTTAGGGGGCAACATTTCCAGCACTGCCTTAGAAAGGTCGTCATCTTTACCCCCAAGAAAGTCGATTTTCTTACTCTGGGGATGGGGATTTGCAGATTTCTTCAGCCTCTTCCGAGCTGGCTCTCCGGCTTGAGTGGCAGAGCTGGGCACTGTAGTCTCTAGTATTGCAGCAAAGGGAACCTCAAAAGGGGCTACGATGATCACCCCTATTGGAATAGGAGAGAGTGGAGGCTTAGCCACTATGGCTGACGAAGATGAAGCCCCCGTTGGGCTCGATCTTTTCCTTTTAATAAGGGAGGCGCTTTCCTCTACTTCATCCTCTTCAGGGGCTTGTAGGCTCTTACTTAAAGATTCTACCCTCTTAGCCTGCCTTTTGTAAGCAGTTGAGGTGGTTTTTAATTCCCTTACCATCGCCACACTTCGACGGATTGTGACGAAGTCGGGCCTCAATGATTTCTTCTTTAAGAAATTGTCTGCAAAAGGAGGAAATGTTATTTAGATAGGTTTGCAGTTGACTATATCCTAACCAAATTGAAAAGTAAGGCTCACCTTGAGTTACCATTAGCTCGTGTAGAGTGAAGCTGGTATTCTTGTCAATTAGCTCGCCGTAGCTCCGATCCTTGAAGGGCTGTTGGTAGATATGACGGATGATGTCCCACTGTTCTTTGGGATCTTACACCTCGGTAAAGAGCTTGTATACAATGAAAATATTAAGCAATAAGAAATCATTTCAATAAAAATCAGCTAGGTAAGATGACTTACTGGCTGTGAAATAAGAAGTGGGGACGGTAAGAGGAGCCATGGGGTCATTCTTCATGGTATCCCATCTCCCACCTGGCCAGAACTAGGACTTTCATCACTCCTTCATTGAAGAGAGCATATCCACCATGAATGGGGAGTGAGATACCCAAGGAGTTAAATAATAGAACCCTCTACTTTTCTCACTCCCGGCTACTCTCTTAGGGAAGTAAAGGGAGTGGAAGACACTAAAAGACATATCTACGCCTAGGCTGGCCTGACCCCAAAGCATCCGCGACCTAACCATCTGAGACCATGAGTTTGGGTGGAGTCTGAGACCCATATAAGTGGAGAACTAACCTAAAAAATGGGTAAAAATGGATTATATGGCCTACCCTCAATAGGTTCTCACTTATGGCCACACAACTCGACCTCGGATAACATGCCCTCTCGTAAGGGTCAGGTATGATTAGGTCTATGTTATCGGGTATCCTAAAAACCTGTCTACACTTGTCTAAGGTTTCTTAGGTTATTTTGGAGGGATAGCTAGAAGCCCCTGATTTAATCAAAGTGTCTACATGAGGGGTGGAAAGTCTCCAAATATTTTCACTCGACCTGATGGCCTTACCTATTTCATTCGAAGTGACGAGTATTGGTTTCTTAATGGTCGAACTCTTAACACTTCTCCTCTCCCCACTTGTAGAAGTGTTTACAGACCTCTCAAAAGCCATTCAGACAAATTTTGAAGCAAAATGAATCAAATAAAGAAGGAAAAGTTTACCTAAAGATTATGATTCGAAAGAATGGAAGTCGAGTTTTCAAAGAGATGTCGAAGTTTCAGAATTTTGGTCGCCAGAGAAATGGAAGTAGAGCAAAAATGGAGATAGAAGGGAGAAAAAATCAAGTTTTACAAAGTAAACCTTATGAAATAAAGGGTTTGAGCCTTATATAGGTGTCCCAAGTTCACTCCAGCCGTTAGATCATTGTTGATCATATCTTGACCATCGAAATCTATAGTCCGTCATTACCGTTGAAACCAAAAGTCACGTAAGCCAATGGTGTTGATGAAGCGGTGTACTACGTCCCAGCCCAAATGTATCGCTTTGCGCTCTCCCAACCGTCACCATAATTACCATTTATTACATGGAAGGTGTGTATTGGAAGCGAGCGACGCCCACGAAAACTGCTTTGGAAAGACATGAGAATTACAAATCATTAGCACACAACCTAAGGCTGTCTCATCAGCGTACACTTCGTCCTTTAGGCAGGACGTAGCTTCTACCACAACTTTTCTCAAAGTTGCCAACATTCAATGCTTGTCCTTCAGTCACGATATTGCTTCTGCCACAAATTTTCTCAAAGTTTCCAATATACAACGCTTTATCTTTCAGCAAGGAAGTTGCTTCTGCCATAACTTTTATCAAAGTTGCCAACACTCAACACTTCGTCCTTCAGCCAGGACGTCACTTCTGCCACAACTTTTCTCAAAGTTGCCAACACTCAATGCTTTATCCTTCAGCCTGCATGTCGCTTCTACCATATCTTTTCTCAAAGTTGTTAACACTCAATGCTTCTTCCTTCATCCAGGACGTCGCTTCTGCCACAACTTTTATCAAAGTTGCCAACACTCAACGCTTTGTCCTTCAGCCAGCACATCGCTTGTACCACAAGTTTTCTCAAAGTTGCCAACACTCAACGCTTCGTCCTTCAGCCAAGACGTCGCTTCTACCACAACTTTTCTCAAAGTTGCCAATATACAATACTTCGTCTTTCAGCCAAGACGTTGCTTCTACTACAACTTTTCTCAAAGTTGCCAACACTCAACACTTCGTCCTTCAGCCAACACGTCACTTCTATGACAACTTTTCTCAAAGTTGCCAACACTCAACACTTCATCCTTCAGCCAGGACATCGCTTCTGCCCCAACTCTTCTCCAAGTTGCCAACACTCATCGCTCCGTCCTTCGGCCAGGATGTCGTTTCTGCACACCTATTCGTCTCTTCTACAACGCAAACACTCTAAAACATGGTATAGCCACATTAATAAAGTCCTTGCATTATATAAATACCCATACTCGGACTTGAAGGACTGCTATTACGAGCCTTTAGAAGGCCTCCACCTCGTCCATCCACCCTGTGTTGGACGAATTGAATTTGCGTTGCCACATGGTGGACGAACTGAATCTGAAGCGACGAACTGATTCCATTAACCCGAGCTGAAACGTTACTCCCCCACCTTGTAGAAGAGCCGAACTCATTTGTCGTACACAGCGGATGCAAAGGGCCACACTCCGCATTCATTGCACTTCACATCCACTTCGCCATGCCTCTACCAAGATCTTATATGGGGAGATCTCTCCAAAATCAAGTCATTAGACTGATTGATAGAACGTCTGGCAGGTTACAAATGGTCAACTTATGCTGCTATGCCAGAAATCATTTAATGCCCACCAACCTATATATTGACAGATTAACGCCTATGAAAGGATGACCCTTCTAGGATCTAAAGTCACGTGTCCCCCCATCCAACGGTTCTCCTTATCCTTTCTCTAGGTTAAATACCTCCATACTATGACAAGCTAAGGTTATTACTTTTCGAATCTTTGCAATTTTTAATCTTGGCATTATAGTCTAAAAAGTCTTACTATATTTGCACACATTCTCAACCACATCCCAGTGACCACTTCACCGTTAGGCATCACTTTTCGGTTGATTGAAATACTGACTTGACCGTTGTAGTGCTCGCGGTCACTTTCATCCCCACCGAAAAAGGCCATGAGTGACTAACGGTATGCTACCTTGAGCAAGAAGAGTATACGCGAAGACTTATTCTGTTGGCCACATGTCCGAGCCATTTATTGAGGTCAACAGCGTGTGTTACACATGACTTTGTAATATTGTTGTATTTTTGTGTTCTGTTGAAATTTTGAGAGTATATTTCACTCTAAATTCCCAACCTTTTTTATTCATGAAAATTTCATCGGCATTCAATTTTTATCATATCTCATGTCTCCTACCTTTTATTTATTTTCACATATCATTCCGATGGATGAATTCCATCAAATTCTGTCGTTAATCCATGTTTCTTTTGTACGTGAACTTTTTGCCAAAGGGCAATTTCATTAAGCCGCTTAAGTCACCAAACTCCTTCCTTCCAATTTTCCTCTCTTCTATATATTGAATCAATGGTCAACCAATCCATATTATTTCCTTTTTCTTTAGGTACTATTTCTCCTTCCACTCAAATTTTCTTCTCTTTTGTTTTGTGTAGTGTTAACGGAATTCAGGATCTGTAGATGTGGGAGTCGAATGAATCTAGAAACTTCTTGGATTGATGTCATCCCAGCAAGAAGATTCCTTCTCTATGAACAACAGATACATTCTTGTGTGTGACCATCCAAATGAGGTGCTTCCTAGGTTGTTGAGGTCAACGCATGATTTGGAAGCAAAGAAATTTACATTACAAAATGAGAATAGAAGATTAGAAGCTAAGAAAAGAAGATTACAAGATGAGGCTAGTACAATTGAAGATGCGATTAGAAGATTTGAAGATGATAAAAGAACACTACAAGGTTCAAATAGAAGGTTAAAAGTAAGGATCAAAAGATTACATGCTTAGGATAGCTGTGTGGAAATGCCAGAGCCTGTGGACATCCATGCTTTAATTTTGTGTATACTAGGACTGTTTGTAGTTAATATTTTTAGGTACAAGGTTAATTGGATATGGTGAAATGATCCTAATTGTAAGCTTGACACTATAATTTTAAAATTCAAAATGAAGTTTGTGCTCTTGTTTTGGATTACATCAGTGTTTAAGGTTGGAGATTTGTGATGTAAATGTGTGTAAAGGTTAAGGACCTATGATGCCGATTTATGTAAAAGTTTGTAACATTACTATGGCATAGCACTTGTTTGATCTCCATTATTTTTAAAATACATTGTTCTCTTTCTTCTTTTAATCACATATTATTCAATAAAATAATATTACACGTAAACCCAAAACGTTTTCTTATAAAAATGCATTCTTTGCCAAATATTGAGCTCAAACAAGGCCTTAGTATAAACCTTAGGGGACCTATCGTGTTACATTAGTGAAAGGTTGGGGACCTAGATGACACTAATTTTAAGTGCGAATTTGGACATGTCGAGGATATTTCCAAAAGATTTTCTATTATATAGGTACACAAACGACCAAAAATCTACATAATTAAGACAACCAACGAAAACAGGGCAAATCATAAGAAAATAACCACACATCTTTCCGATCAAACAAAAGGAATATTCAGCAGCAGTTTTACACAACAATTTTCAAACAAATGGGCAACACAAAACGATTTCCATCATTAACCACACACAAAAGACAAATTACAATACAAAAAAGGAACAAATGTTGTTCCATTTAATATTTTGACAAAACCACCAATTCGCTTTGAGCTCAACATAACAAACATAATTAGCACATAATTAAGTTATAATTCATTCAAATCACTAACAAATACTCTAATTTAATAGCCTAGATAAGTGTACAAAATACACTTATCAAACGCCATCAAACTTGAACTTTTATTTTTCCTCAAACAAAATTATAACCTAATTTAAACAAAATTTACCCACATGGTTAGATAATTTGCCTTTGGTCTCGGGATTAGAATATATGTATTAAAACTATAAACTGCTCCAAAATCACAATGCTAAAATTAATTTCTATTTATCCTATGAAAAATCGACGTGTGTATATGAGAATTCACGTCAATCACCATAAATTCATAAAGTAATTCGAATCTTGACCCTCAATAGTCAAATTTATCATTTCTTCCCTCTTGAGTGCACACTCTCAAACTTATTTTTTTAACTCTTTTTTCAATGTGTGATCTAAGGTTGAATTTATACACTAATCATTACTCTCTCTAATTTAGTTAGATTTTACTAATTGTGGCTCAACACATCAAAAAATAATGATTCTTCTTATTTTTTATTGTTTCAACCTTCAAAAATAATTAAGCTAATGATCACTTTTCAAATGTATAATTATCTCAAATAAGTATTTAGGGCTTAATCAAGGTATGTAATAATTTTTTTTTCTATTTTTCATCTTTTTTATTCATCTTATGTGTAGACTTCTCTCCATTAAATTTTCTAAATGACCTTTGTAGTGGGTTTTTAGTCAATAAATCCCAAGTTAGATGATTACTGGACACAATGTTTTAGATACTCTTGTAGGCTTAATCACTGAAATCATAAATGCTACGAGTAGAAGTTTTACTATAGGAAAATATTTTATCTTCTCTTTTTTCATGCAATGATTAGTGCAATGCCGCTTACAAACACGTATTCTCAAAAATAACTTGTAACTTAAGATTTTCACCTAATTTTCATCTTATTGACTTTAAACAATTCACACAAAATTTAACAGATGTGAAATTCACATTCATCTCAATATTATCAACTCAATCACCCCAAAACTATCTTAGAATTTGTTTAAAAATGTATAATTAAGTTGTTATTCGGATTTAGTATCTAAGGTCCACTAACTTTTTTTTTTTTTCAATATATTCGAGTTTTGAATTAAACTATTCATTCATGATGCAAAAAAATTTTGTGAAAAAAAAAAATCAAATTTCACTTGAATAAGCATAAATCAACCCTAACATATAATATTTTCACAATTTATAATTTAACACATAGTTTCAAATATATGCATCATAGAAGGCAAATTTATCTAGACCATACAAACACAAAAAAAAATAATAATAAAGCTGATTTTTTTTTATTTTGGATTTTTTGCAAGCGAACAAATATGCAAAACAGTAAAAATAGATAAAATTAAATGTTTTCCACTCTAAAAATTATAATAGACAATGCCTTTAATTTCTAAAAATATATCAAACAAATACAAAAATTAAAGGCAAAGAAGGGAACTAAGTATTCACCGGGTATAAATTTGTAAGTGGTGAATGAACTGGTATGAAATGTTGGCTTGCTTGTTATGTCTTTTCCCTTGTCCAGTGTCTTCAGGTGTAATGCTCCTTTAAAATAATTAGAAAATCAATCATATCATGGAACACTTTATAATAAGTTCAAACACAACCTAAAGGAAAATATAGGGATAAAAATACCATATACTACTAAAAGCAATAAAAATTACTAATCATATATCTAAAATATAAAATAAATAAAAGGGAAGAAAATTGGATAGCCTCCTACTAGTGCTTATTTATATTTGTTAGCTTGACTTGATGTTTTGACTATTCATGGTGGCTTGAAAAGAGAATTTTCAGTCTTGTATCGGCTGCACTAGAAGTTATTTTTTAGTTCATCTTTGGGCCTCCAGATTACAAGATTTTCACTATTACCCCGTCCAACAATTCCAGCATCTATATTAAGGATGATGAAATCGGCAGGAAAGAAGTTATTTTCAACTTTGATGAGCATATCATCTACCACTCCATAAGGACGCTTGAGTGTCCTAATGTCAGCTGTAGGATTATTGATGTTACTTTTGAATCATCCAATCCTAATTTTTGTAGACAGATGTAACATCAGATTAATACTTGTTTCAGAATCAATTAAAGCATTTAAATCATGTGAATTGCCTATAGAATAAGGTACAATGAAACTTTCTGGATCTTCTAGTTTAGGAGATAGCTTACGTTGTATGATTGTGCTGCACTCATCTGTTAAAGTCACTATTTCATCTACTAGCTGACTTCTCTTCTTAGTCAACATCTCTTTCAAAAACTTAGTATAATTGAGAATCTATAGAATCACATCAATGAAAGGAATGTTGACGCGAAGTTGCTTGGGGGTATCCAAGAACGTCTTGAATTATTTGTCTAGCCTATTGTTTTGCAACCTTCGAGGGAATGGTAATGGATGTGTGTATTTATTAACAGGAACGGTTACCTTGAATTGTGTGCATTTGCTTCTTGATTAACTTTTGATGATTCTTTAGATTGACCCACTTGTTCCTCGCATGGTAGGTACTTGATTCTCCTCTGCCCCTTTCTTTTTTTCACGGTTATTTCTAATAGTTGAACTCCACTTTTAGTTGTAATAGCTTAAGCCCGTTCTTCTTTAGGCTACCTTGGAAGCCTTTGAGAAATAGAATAGGCAAAACATAAGCTCGAACAGGGATAGTAAACTTGATTGACGGTGTCTCTATAATTGCATAATTCACAATTTCAATTCCTAATACATGTCTCTGTTGGTTCTTTTCCATATCGCTTATCTGGGTACCTTATGTTCTATTGGCTAATTCAACTGCTATCTGCCTCACATGAGTTTTCAAATTCTTAATTGCAGCCTACTGGTTTTGAAGAATAGTCTGTTGGTTCTGGAAATTAGTCTTTTTTTGACAATGAACGGGCCACTAATTCTTTCGAAGATGACTTATTCTCTTGTTGTTGCTAAAATCCTAGTAAGTTGCTCTCAATCTGACATCTCTAATCCTGATTATTTGCCCATGAAAAGTTAGGATGCTTGCTCCAACCTAGATTATAAGTGTTGAAGTAAGGATTGTTTTGCTGCCTTTGTGAGTTTTGTACATAACTTACCTCCTGGATCTGATATGCATGCGTGGATGCTAATTGACAGCTTGCAGTTGTATGATCTACCCCCACAAACCTTGCAGATTGATTTTAGTTGGTATACCATGCTCATATTTTGAGTTAGGCTGTCCAATTTCTTTGTTAGTACTTCCATATAGGCTGCCAATTATACAACTACATCAATGTTGTGAATACTTACTATTTTTCTTAACGGTTCCCTATTTCTTGACAACATATTCTAATTTTTTTACTATTTTCTCAAAGTGATCTAAGCTATTGTCTAAGGGAATATTCGTGATTGATCCACCCACTGAAGCGTCAATCATGTTACGGTATTCAAGATGCAAGCCTGAATATAAGATATAGACCTTAGCATTTTTAGGAAGGTCTAGATTGGAGCACTTTATGAAGTAATCCTTAAATCTTTCCTATACTTCTAGATAACTATCAATGTCCCTTTGCTTGAATGTTTTCTGATCTGGGACACGAAAAGGCATGAAGAATTTCAATGTCAATTTATGTACCGTGTTATTCCATGAAATGATGCTCCAAGGAAGTAGTGAGTGTAACCATTCTCATGCTTCTTCCATTAAAGTATGAGAAAATAGACGCAATCGAAATGCGTTAGCTGACATTCTTTCATGACTAATCACCTCGCAAAGCATCAAGAATGCTTGATTATGCTCATGAGGATTTTTAGATAACCTAATATCATAATGATTCTAAAATAAGTTGATGACGTCAGGTCTAATACGAAAGTTGGCCAGCCCAAAAGGTAGATAAACGATAGCTTCTTGCATAGGAGTATGTATGGGATTTAAATAATCCCTAAGAGCTTCTCTACGATTGGCAATTGCTCTTGGTGGATCTTGTTGTACTGACAGATTTGGTGATAACTGAATTTAATTTTGATTTTATGTCATTTCTCTTGATTGCCTCTATTATTTTCTTTGTTGTCAGAAGGTGATCTCAAAATCCAATGGTAGGAGCTCAATTTCTTCAGATTCTTACATACACTGCCAAAATCAAACAAGAGAAATTAGGTATGTAAATAATAGTTTAAAACAAAATAAAAAACTTTTCAAATATAATAATAAATTCAAATTAAATATTTTATTCATCAACAATGGCGCCAAAAATAGATTTGATGAATTAAGAGTACCGTCTCACAGAGAATAAATTTCAATTGAGGTTTAATAGTTATGTATGGAATTTGAATTGTGTAACAAGATAGATTTTGATGCTATAATTATTCTAATTTAATCTAAGAAATATGCAAAACCAAGGTTCTTATCAATTTATAGATGATTGTATTGGATTTAGAATATAACGTCTAGGGCTCGTGACATTACTAAGATCTTAAATTTGTAAAATTCATCCTAGATTGTTCATAAAAATGTAGAAATCAACTTGGATTAAAAGCTTTAAGGCTTCAGAGAATCCATTACAACATTAAAGAAATTTTCTTTTGGATTTTCAGCTTGTACAGTTTCTGAAAAAAAAAATCGTTTGGCAACCCAATGAAATCCAAAATTTATAAAATTTAAACAGTTGCCATCTTACACGTAGGAGAATTACATGTTAAAATTTCGTATGCAAATTCAATCGATAGATGGGTCAAAATTGTTTTTAAAATCGGATCTATTTGTTCCCGTGTACATTCCGGTAGCTCTCGGGAAAACATCCATCACTTGAGTTTTACACAATCAAAATTCTGAGAGATAGATAATCCATATGGCTACCTTTTCCAATTGAAATCACCTCGAAATTCCAAGTATTTTGGTCGTGGTGAATTTTTAAACTTAGGGGCAAAAACTGAAAAAAAAAAATTTAAACACTAGTGTTGCAACCCAAATGACTTGATAAACCACAATAAAATATCATATACACCTTTAAACAATTTCCATAAAAAATTCAATCTTCAATCTTTCAAGAAATACTAACTTAAAATATTCCAAAATTTAGATAATTATTCGAACAAAACATGACTTAAATGACGAATTTGGAGTTCACATCAAAGCACCACCACTCTCCTCCGTGTTGTTATTGATCATCTTAATCTGAAATTGTTAGGGAGGGATTGAGTATTTCATAGAAACACTTAGTAGACTCATACACACATTAAATCAAAATATATCATACTTTAAACATATATTCTTGTCATTCAAACTTTTAATTAATAAGCATATCCATGATCAGGCAACATACAAACATTTGGTGCATTACTACGCTACCTACTTCACATTTCTGTTGCACTACTACGCCACCAGCTCATATTTAAACCCCCATAAGGAGTCATATAATCACATTTATACATGTTAAAATATAACATGAGTTGAAATAAAATGGGGTTGAGTCTACCTCTTTCAAAACAAATCTTAGGGTTTGAGCACAGTGTAGGTCTGTTTTACTTGAATTTTAATTCCTGAAGTATTTGATCTTTGTGTATATGTCTTTGTTAATGTGTTATCAAAGGAAAAATTAATGGAAAAATATTAAACTATGCAGATGATTGAGGACACACGTGCAAGAGGAATTTTAATAGTATAGGACTTTGAGATTGTTTATCCTAATACAACTAAATATACTAATAACTAACCATTAATTCTAATTCTCCAGTAACAACTTTGTTAGGATTATGATAATTTAAAACTAAAGTGATAATGGATAATCCATATACATCACACGGGCACTGACCAAAATTCGAATGAAATTCTTCCAAAACTCAATAACCATAGTTTCTCTTTTATTTGCTCTAACTTGGTTGTCATTATCCGAATTAATTTTTTCTCGAGCCTAATATACATTATTGATTATGATCTATCAAACGAGTCCAATATTGCTATAGTAATTTTCACAACCTCAATAATTTAATAATCAATCTTGTAATATCGAGTATTCATAGAAACTAGAAATCTTAATTAAATCACGACTTATGCGATTACTGACTCTAATACGGTTAGGCAACGTAACATAACTTAAACGTACTATAATTTGTCAAGATTAGGCTAAGTTAGCATATTTAATTACATGACTACTTAAAACACATAAATTTGGGAAAAATTTACAGCGACGCGAATTTATTTCTTATAAAAATTTGGGACAACTATTGTTTTTAATTATTAAAAGTTTCGGTCGCTATATGGAATCCGCTTATTGTTATCTATTTCAACTCCCAATTATATAATCTAGTTCCATTCATGCATTTTTTACTATCAATAAAACTAATGTATTTAATTTTCTTTACCAAGACAAATTAATTCCATTCTAATCACTACCCAAATATATTCCTAGCTCGAATTCGAATTATTAAAATGCATTAAATTTTATTTTATCTATATGATTGCACACAAAATAAATATTATTCCTAACATCTATTGCACACATGTTAATTTTGCCGCGTTCTAAATTTATTATGTATCTCTCACTACTACAACAAATAACTAATTATCTAATTGATCATCAAATAATCAAATAATGCAAAATTAATCAAGAAACACAAGAAAGAAACTAAACTACTAGTCATGAATTAAAACGAATAAACAATAGGGTTCATTTTCATTCAATAATAAAAAAATATAAGCCGAATCATGGTAGAGTGAGAAAGATGCTGATTTTTAATTTCATGGTTGAATTCTTCAAAATCTTGATGTAATTGGCTTCCATTCATTGCTAGGGTTTGATCTCCTCTCTCTCCAAAGTGATGAATTGACATCTTGTTCTTGATTAATTTGACGATATTCGTGTATGGAGAGGCAAGAGAGAGTTATTCCGATGTTTAGCCCATGTCTCGTACATATAAGAGGTAAAATTAGGTCAGAAACAAGTCCAATTTGAATTTCAAAAGAGATTCAATCATAGAAGGAAAGCTGGCCTATCAAATGAAGATTTGTACTGCGCGTTCCCACGCAGTGCATATGAATTGATCTTTTTTTTTTTCAACAAACTGGCGGATCGCGCCGGCTTTCTATACCGCGGCCATGAAGTGTAATTTTTAAGTTACTAAACAACTTTCAATAATTTTGTCATAACTCTTTCTTTCAATATTTGATTGAGGTGATTCAAAGTAAATTAGAAATTTAATCAAAAGGGTTACAATTCTTCTACAAATAGAAAATTTTCAATTCAAACATTCGCTATTCAAAAGTGGGTCTCAAGCTGAAGCTAAAAATTCGGAGCTTAACTTTTTCGATTGAAAATTGATTTGTGAAAATATTTTAACCATATTAAATATTTTAACTATATTTCACTCATTTAATCTCCAATTGTATCCAATTGATCATATATGATCTTCAATTATCATTTTATGGTCCAAATCAACTATTAGATGTTTGCACTTCGGTCCCCGAACTTTGAATTTCTTTCCTTTTTGCCTATTTTTCGTTTCTTTCTTTCAATTAATAGATAATTAAGATATAATTCATCCAAATCACTGATAGATACTCAAATTTAATGATTTATATAAATGTACAAAGGATTAAATTGGTGGGCAGACCCCCTCAATTTGGCGTCCCTGGAATCACGGCCCTTGTACAAAATACACTTTTCATAAACCAATGTCATACTCAAAATCAGAGCCACCAACATCATCATGTTGTTGATCACAACCACATACATTATGCCCATAAAAAGTAAACTCCATCAGCAACACCACTCTTCTTCTACAACACCGTAACCTACACCATGATCACTACTATTTGTCACCTGTTTAATCATCAAATCCTCCAAGTCAACTAAAAAGATCCTCAAAAACATAATAATTCCTCAAAATTTCTCACCACTGCCTTACTTTATAACCCATACTAGCTACCACGAAAATCTTGCGATGACAACTTCAAAAAAGTCATTGAAGATACTGGTCCCAAGAAAAAACCATAGAACTCAAAAATGTCTATTTTTCACCATTAAGTGTTGAAATACTAGCATGCTATCAGTTTTATATTGGCGGATTAAGTTTCTTTGATTTGTGGCCTATTTTATTCTTTAACTACAATATCCTCAAAATCGTGGTTATAGTCGCGGGTTAGCTTTTTTTTTTTGAATATTACAACAATGTTTTTGCTAATTATTCTAGTCAAAAAATGTTTTGACTTCAGATTTTAACCTCCATAGAGTAATACGCCGACAGTCACATGGGCTAGTATGATGATTAAACCAGATCGTTCTGCTGCTGTGTATTGCCTCTAATGATTGAAACTTCACACACTCACAAGGCCTTATTACTTGGAGGTTCTTTTGGATTCTGTTTTTCTTCAAAATGCTTGGTTTCAAGTTAATGGTAAATATGTGTATTTTGTGCATTGTAAAAGAGATCAGTGAATTGGGAATGTTTGTATAAGAAGTCTGTCATGAACCAATTGAGAATCGGGTCAAATAATAAAGACAAGAATAATAAGAAAATAATGGATCACAAAGAAAACAAGATTTTCGTGAAAATCCAAATTCGAGAAACCACAGACAAAGGCGAAAAATTCAATATAATCAATAATAAGGAGTTACAAAGAATATCTTTGGACCAATAACTAATTGAACAATTGGCCAATTTCATTAGGTTGTACACCACATATTTATAATTATAGAATTCATAACATACTAGGAGAATTAATATATGAAAAGTTTAATATAATGTGAAGTCCCTATTAATGAGTAAAATCAATAATAGAGAATTTGAGATGAAATAGGAGTTAAAATCACCTTAGATTCCTTCAAGTCATCTTCAAGTTTACTACCAACTCCCAATACTCCTCCAACAGTATTTCCAATCAAACATTCAACAAGAATTCGGGTCACAACCTAATTCTAACAAAAGGCTTTTATTACTTAGACATGAAACACATTCTTGAAAAATGCTAGTGGTACATAATTTTTTGCCATAATGGTTCACATAACACTCACATGGGGTGGAGCTCACAAAAATGTGGTCCCCATCTCATGTGAGTGTTATGTTAACCCCTATGGATAAAAATTATGTATAAATTATGTACCCATAGCATCACTCCACATTCTTTGCATTTGGATAAGAAGGCCTATCCATTGTTTAGACAACATATCAGAAAAGAAGAAAGACTAATATTAGTGTAATTATGCTTCCTTGGTACCATTTGGTGGAATAAATTTAAGTTGTTGGTTTAAGATTCGTGATCGAATCCCATTGGTTGAATATAGAAATATAATCTCAAGATATTAGTTAAGTTAATAATTTCTTTTTCAAAATTCTTGGGTGGCAAGTCTTTGTATATGAATCAAATGAATGTGATGGATAAGATTAGGAGTTCTATTACACCAAGGAATGTACTCTATCGCTTCACCATTTCATCCATTTGGTGGAGCAGTTGACAAAATAGTCGTCCGGCTGCGAGATGGGACCTTCTAAAGCACGCTTTGGTAGGTGCGAATTGGTAAATTTAGGGTGTTCTAAAACGAATTGAGAAATTGGTCGAGACAGACGTTAATGGAGTGATACCAATTTTCTTGAGTCTCTTGATAATTCTGGTGAAACATTTTTTTTGTTAGGGAAGTTGCTTCTTGTTAAGTCCATATTATAATTGATAATTTCTAAATTTGTAATCGACAATTTTCTTAGTTAAAATCATGTTCTGGTTGAATTGTATTAGTAGTTTATCATGTTGTAATCAAAGTCAAAATAGGAGTTATTGAGTCTTAATTATAGCAAAATAGTTAAAATTGGTAGTATAAGTCTTGAAGGAGTCCAAGATGTCCAAAAAGATCACATATGATCAAGGAAATGTAATTAAAAATTTAAAAAGTGTCAAAGAGCCGTACAAGTTATGCTCCAAATTTTCAGTTGCAATATGCAAAACATTTTTCAAATAGAAAACATTGAAATTTGGACAAGGCTACTAGAAATATTTGTAGACCTTTGAGTTAGCTTTCCAAAACATTTTGAATCATCTCAATCAGACATAGAGAGAGAAAGTTATGATAAAATACCAACGACTGCTTAGTTGCTGCTCGTCTGTCACTGGCTTGATGCTCGAGCGATTGTTTTACTTCAAATACTTTTCCCTAAATATATCCTACCCTATAAACCTCCAAAAGCATATTGAATCATATTTGCCATAGAGATCATTCATTTGAAGACCCAAAACACATTCAAAGATTCAACCAGAATATTATTTGAGCCATAATTTCATCCAAACTTTGATTCGTTGATTTAGCCATACTGTTTCATATTAAACCACAAGTCAAAACATACAAGATCTTTTGATCAAATACCAAACCATTTAATCCATCGGAGATAAATCGATACTAGGGATTAGGAGTTGTTGTAGAAGCCCAACTTAAGTAGGACTAAGGTGAGATACTAGGAGTCGAGATTTGACGACAGGAGCTCGGGGTCCAGGAGGGTTAAGGTATAAACCAAGAGTCGCGATTTGTTTTAAATGGGTACACCTCCAATAGGATCAAGGGAGACTGGATGAATTGAGGTCACAAGTTCTACGTGGTAGACGGGTCTGGGCCTTACTATAAGTCTGCTTCGATTTATAGTTGATTATTGAGTGGCAAAGTGCCTATAGTTTTTATCCAGTTGAGGTTTCTCCATGATCATCTTTGATATTTTTACAACTTTAATTATTGATTGTTGTATTCAAATTTAGGATAAATTGACTTGTTTGACTCCATTAAGAAATAATTAAAATATGATTTTTTGATTTTAATTTTGTAATTTCTCACGTTGGATCTAAATATTCGGTAATTTAAAACTTTCAAGTGATATCAGAGCCTAATAGTGATCCTTGACCCAAAATTTCGTCTAGATGAGTCAGTCAAATTTTGATTTAGGATCTGATGATAATAGGGATATCTGTGAGGCATTTGACGAATTGTTTCAAGAGTGCCTTAAGTTTAAAAAAAAAGGTTAATAGCTCTGCCTTTAAGAAATTGCATAAACTTGAATTAGAAAATGAGAGTTTAGAGGTCAAACTTAAGGAGTCGATTAGTATATTGTAGGGGTGGCAACCGAGCCGAGTGGCTCGTCCACTCAACTCGTCAAAAATGAGCCACGAGCCGCTCGGGCTCGTAAAAAAGACAAGTTCGAGCACGAGCACGAGCCGAGCAGGGCAGTTCGCTAGGCTAGCCGAGCCTGCTCGACTCGTTTTTTACGAGCGGCTCATTGATTCTAGTGAGCCGCCCTGCTCGGCTCTTTTTTTATGAGTGGCTCGTTGATTTTTTTTTAATTTTTTTAATTTTTTTTAAGGTTTAGAAAAGGTATAGTTAAAAAAATTTAAAAAGCCGAGCTCGCGAGCAGAAGCTTGGCTCGACTCGCGAGCCACGAGCTCGTGGGCCAAATCGAGCTCGACCCTCGAGTAACTAGCCGAGCTCGTGAGTATACAGGCCGGCTCGGCTTGGCTCGACCCATTGTCATCCTTAGTGGATTGAATGAATTAAGGATTGAGAAAGAGTTCTTAGAAATTAAAATTAAATCTCTTGCATTTGATCTTGAAAAATCAAATGTCCAACTTCAATCCTTCTCTAACAGATCTAAGAAGATTGATAATATAATAGGCCTTAACAAAATAGATGGGAATGGATGAGATTTAGGCGTTAATGAAATAAATTCTCATACTACTTCATCTCCTAACAATAAGTTTGTACCTGTCACAAAACCTAATGTTCAAACATAAAACATAAATCTGCTCCTAGGTTCTTCCCTGCATGTCACTATTGTGGTAAAATAGGACACATAAAACCTAAGATTCGCAAGCTATTGAATAGGAAAACGACAAAGAATGTAGCCGTTCGATAACTGAAATCGTCGGTACAACATAGGTTTTCTCTACCTAAGGTTCAAGATTTGAAATCTAGGGTTGATCCTAAATTTATTCCTATGTGCTTCAAATTAGTTAGGACATATAAAGTCTAGGCGTCATAAATTCCTGAATAGAAATAAAAATCAGAATTTCACAAGAGTTATAAATCAGGATTTTGATAGTCGAATTGATTTCTTACTAAGCAAGTGAGTCATTTGACCAAGTTAATGATACATTTGACTCAGAATAAGTCTTCCACTAGACATGTTTAGATGAAAAATAGTGGTTTGAAAATTTTTGAAATTGATCATAGATTTCTTAAAGGTAAGAGCGTTTGTATACCTAACTGATTAAATGTTTTTATGCATGCATATACTTGTTAATTGTGATTCATACATTATTGCATACATCTTTTTTTTTTTTTTTTTTTTTTTTTTTTTTTTTTTTTTTT